>PVJS01019971.1:0-33129 GCA_004027185.1 Glis glis | reverse complement strand
TCTTTCTCCTCCTTCTCCTCCTCCTCCTCCTCCTTCTTGTCATACTGAGGATTGAACCCAGGGGCATTCTATCTCCAAGCTACACTGCCCTTTTTTAATTTTTTTATTTTGAAACCAGATCTCACTAGGTTGCTGAGAGTCTTGCTTTAGTGCTGAGGCTGCCCTCAAACCTGAGATACCTACTGTCTCAGCCTCCCAAGTACTGGGATTACAGGCATGTACGATCATGCCTGGCTTAGGATTACTTCTTGTAAATCATTTCAGAGAATTCTGTCCATAATATCTGATAATCATTTCATTTACTATCAAACATTCTTCACATGCCAAAATTTTACCAAAAATTTTATATTTCTCAGGCATCAGAATAAATGTTTTCTCTAATATATTTTTGGAGTATATAAACGATTTAAAAATTAGAAAAAATATTTAAAAACCCATCTATAATCCTACCATTGAGATACAATGACTATTTTCACCTTGAAGCATTTCTTTCCCCAATTTTTTCTGGGCATATATTTTTTTGTTTTACAAAGCTGATATTTTATTATGATAACATTCATGTACTTGTAATTTAAATATTTTTCTTGCTATACTTTTTATAAATGTCACCTTAATTGCTGCAAAATATTTCCTTCAGTGGGATATATTTCTCACTTGTTTTCCTATTATTAAATGTTTAAATTGAGTCATCTATTAAAAATTGTTCTGGAATGCTTCTCTCTATTAGTTAATTTCATTTTCAAACGTAACTTTTCCAAATATGAGACCACTCTATCCCAGGGCATGTGCATTTTAAGGCTTTTGCAATGTCTTGCTAAGTTGCTTTCCAAATGAGTCTTAGCAACTTATACTCAACTCTGCGTGTAAGAGTTCCTATAAGTACATACCTTTGAAGAATATAATGACAAATACTGGAGAAGAAAGCGAAACAAACGAACCACTTCCAACCTCTGGGTCCTGTCTTCACCAAATACTTGATTCTAATCATTAGTGCACAGTTCAAGAGTAGGACAGTTTAGGATGGCTGCAGCCATTATCTCTAAATTGAAAGCCATATAAATCGTAAAGTCATTCTTTTTAATTTTCAAATAATGTATTTAGTAGATGTACTTGCCTTTCCCTCAGTCCTTGGCCTTCTCCCCACTTCTAAATTCTTACCTCATCCCTGATCTTCTATATGTAGGGCAAGACTCAAAAATTTAGCATACAAGCCGGGTGTGGTGGGGCACACTTGTAATCCCAGTACTTAGAAGCCTGAGAAGGGAGGATCTCAGGTTCGAGGATAGCCTCAGCAAGTAGTGAGACTTTCATCAACCCAGTGAGACCCTGTTTCAAAATAAAAATAAAAATAGGGCTAGGTGTGTAGCTTGGAGATAGAATGCCCCTGGGTTCAATCTTCAGTACCGCAAAAACCAAAAAAAAAAAAAAAAAAAAAAAAAACATGCAGTTGGGCAATGAAACTGCTGAAAGTTTCAATAGGTTATATTTTACATTTTGCCAAAATATCTCTGGTATAATAAATAGGATACATTAAGAGCTGTATTCAAATGTCATATAGCATCATTAGCTTTCAGGGAATTTAAAATAAATTCCACAGTGAAAGACGAGTTCATACCTACTAGGATGTCTCTAATAAGACAGGTACTAAGGGTGGTGAGTATGTGGAGAAATTAGAACCCTCATATGCTCCTGGTAGGCATGTAAAATGGCACAAGCATTTTGAAAAACAGTTTGACAGTTCCTCAAAAACGTGAAACGACATGATCATATTCATGCAGGTCACTCCCAGTTGTATCGCCAAGAGAAATGAAAACAGATGTTCACACAAAAACTTGCACACTAGTTTTTATAGTAGCATTATTCACAATAGCCCAAAGTGGATACAATCCATTTGCCCATCAACTGATAGTTAAATGTGGTATATCCAAACAGTAGAATATTATTTGGCCATAAAAAGGATTGAAGTTCTGATATGTGCCACTACATGGATGAACCTTGAAAGCATGATGCTATATGAAAAAAGTCAGCCACAAAAAACCACATATTGTGAGATTTCACTTACTTGAAGTGTTCAGAATAGGGAGATCTATCTAGGGAAAGTAAACGAGTCATTTCCTAGAGCTTGGGGTAGAGAGGCTTTTGGTGGGGGAAAAGAAGAGTGGCTGCTAGTGGGTATAGGATTTCTTTTGTGGGGTGATAAAAAGTCCTAAAATTGGCTGTGGTGTTCCTAGAACAACTCTGTGAATAAACCGGAAACCACTGAATTGTACATTTGAATGGGTAAATTGTATGCCAGGTGAATTATATTTCAATGAAGCTGTTAAGAATATCATATGCTCATCCAGTTATTACCACTTAATAGTACTAGTTTCCTTGTTAGTGGCTGGAACTGTGCTTCTGGGACTCAAGTTCAGAGTCCCCTGATGTTAATTCTGCAATATTGCCTGTCACTGGTACACTGCTTCTCGGATACCTGTATCTAATGGAATCCTGTCTTGGTGGCACAAAGCCATCTGGTGGCAGTGGTAAAAGCACTCCAAACTTTTCTTCATAAGTTTTTTTTGGGGGGGAGGATTTTAGATATTTGCCTGAAGAATAAAGCTCAGACTCCTTACCAAGGCTCCATATGAAGCTTGCCGTGAGCTGACATGCAGTATAGCACGGTGGCTGAAAGCATGGGCTTTGGACCTATACAGATAGGGTTTGAAGCGCTTCACTGTGTATGTTTTGTTAACATTTGGCTCTGGGCTTCTCTAGACTTCCTTTTCATATCCTCTGCGTTGCGCTTTATGCACTATGGACACCACACTGTGTGGTTTTCTTGAGTCTTCATGCTGTGCCATTCTCTTTACCTTTGTTTGTTTTTTCTTTTCCTTGGAATGCTCCCTTCCTTTCTTTGGCCAGCTCTTACATGTTCCTCAAGAATCAGATCATGGCTCCTGTTTTTTATAAGTCTTCCCTAACTCTCTCACACATACCACACAGGCTTGGCCAAGTACCCTTCCTCAATTACTTATAGCATTTTATATGTATCTCAGTTTGTTTACTTTTTCAAAGAAGCAACTTTTGGCTTTATTGATCATCTCTATTGTATCTTTTATCTATTTCATGGCTTTTTGCTCTTTATTATTTATTTTCTTCTACTTTTGGGGGTTTATCTTATTGCCCTATTTCTGACATTGAGCTGGATGATTTTCTAATACAATTATTCAAGACTACAAACTTGCCTCTATGTACTGCTTTAGCTGCATTATGAATTTTGTTATGTAGTATTTTAAAATCACTTTTAGTTCTATGTATTTTACATTTTCATGAAGATTTCTTCTTTGACCCATAGGCTATTTATATGTGTCTTTTGAAAAATTTCTAAACATATGAGGTTATTTCTACTTATCTTTTAATTTTTAATTTCTAACTTAATTGTATTGTGGTTAGAGGATATTCTTACTTTGTTTTTTGTCTTCCTCCCCCTCTCTTTGCCCTCTCTCCCTTCTTGTTTTTGTTATTATTCTTTTTTTTTGCAATATTTTGCTTCATGGCCTAATAGTAATTGTTTTTTACAAATATTCCTGAGTGCTTGCAAAGAATGTCTGTTCTCTAGTTATTGAATGCAATATTTTATATATGTACATTAGGTGAACTTAAAAATTGCATTATATGAGTTTTATAGCTTTAATTTTTATCTGGTTTATTTATTATACCAGTTATGCTATTGCCCTCTATGATTGTGGATTTCATATCTTTTTAAGTTGGCCTTTTTTCTTTTTTCATTTTCTTCCTGTACTAGTCTGGGAGTTATACATTCTATTTTTATACTTCTAAAACTTTACCCTAGAAAATTAAAATGTGTGTATAATTTCACAAAGTTTAAAGTTAGTATCTTCACACTCTTGAAAACACTAGAATCTGGAGTGCTTTTTCATTTTGGCCATATATCTTCTTATATACTTTTGTTAGCCAATATTTTAGTTCTTTATTATTTTATCTTCTTTCATTTCAAAAGTTAGACATTATTATTATTTTTTGTAGTCTCAGTATCTTTTAGATTTACACACATTTACCATTTTCTTTGTTTCTTATTTTATTTTACAATTCAGACCTTCCTTCAGGGATTATTTTCTTTCTCTGGAAGTTATCTTTTAAAAGGTCTTTTAGTGGGATACTATTTGTAATAAACTCAGTTTTTACTTGTCAAATATTTCCCTTATTTTGCCCTCATTTAAAAATTTAAAATTTTATTTTATTATTTATTTATTTATTTATTTTTTTTTTTTTGCGGTACCAGGGACTGAATGCAGGGGCGTTCTACCTCCGTGCTACACCCCCGGCCCTATTTTTTTATGCTTTATTTTTGAAACTGGGTCTCACGAAGTTGCGGAGGGCCTCACTAGGTAGAGAGAGAGAGAGAGAGAGGAGAGAGGAGAGAGAGAGAGAGAGATTGCGCGCACATGCACGCTGAGGTTGGCCGCGAACCTGGATCCTCCGGTCTCCGCCTCCCAAAGTACTGGGATTACAAGCGTGAGCCACCACGCCCGGCTATTTATTTATTTTTAACTTTTTAACTATACCTCAGAGTGAGAGGCAAAGTGATAATTCATATATGCACACAACTTCTCTTGGTGTGTTTCCCTCAGCATTCCATCTCCCTGCCCTTCCTCCCTCCCCATACGTGCTAGTGAGATTGGTAGTGCTGCTCTGCATACAGTTAGCTGTAGTTATATGCTGTTAGTTACATGATCTCAGCGCCTTGAAGATATTCCACTGTTTTCTCACTTCCATTTTGCTGCTGAGAAGTCAGCTGTCAGTCTAATGTTTTCTTTTGCTAGATAAGTGTCTTTTCTTCTTGGCTGCCTTTAGAATCTCTTCATCTTAGATGTCTTCAGTGTCACCAAGACACTTCTAGGAGAGGATTTCTTTTTATGTATTCTGCATGGGATTTGTTGGGATTTTTGATTCTGAGGTTTGGTATCCTATCAGTTCTGGAAAGTTCTCATTCATTTTCTCTTTCAGCATTGTCTCTTGTCCAGTCTTTATTTATCTTATCTCTTTTTGGAATTTTCATGTAGGTGTTAGAACCCTTTTTTTAATGTCCTTTGGGACATTAATCTCCGGCAATTCTTTGAGGCCTGGCTCTAAAGTAAAGATCTTCATCTTGTATAGATGTTTTAGAGGCTGCTACTAACATAAAACACTTAAAACTAGGATTTTTGGTGTTAGACTTTTTTTTTTTTTTGCGGTACTGGGGATTGAACCCAGGGGCATTCTACCTCTGAGCTACACCCCCAGCTCTAATTTTTATTCTTTATTTTGAAACAGGGTCTCACTAAGTTGTGGAGGGCCTCACTAAGTAACTGAGGCTGGCCACGAACCTGTGATCCTCCTGTCTCAGCCTCCCAAGTACTGGGATTACAAACATGGGCCACTATGCCTGGCTTAGACTTTTTAGGTTATAGATGTACTATAAATTCCAACTCCAGACTTGTGGTCAGGAAGGTATTATGGTTAGACATTCTGAGGAGAGACTTTTTGCTTTTATTTCTCCTTGGCTGAACCAAGGCCAAGACAAAGCAGGTTTTCTTCTTGTTCACCTACTGAGGATGTGGCCTCTCAGGGGGCCTGGCTCGGTATGGGAGTTTCCAGTCGGATTCTCACCTTGCTGGTAGGCATTCAGAAGCCAGACCATTGCCTAAATGTACAGGAAATAAGATAATTACACTTGCCTTTTCAAAAGATCACTTTAGTGCCCTGTGGAACATGGATTGCAGAGGGCTTTAGGAGTGGAGACCTGGAGGCAAGTTTAGATGCTGTTGTAGGTCTCAAGGGAAAGGTGACATCACCCGGGACAGGATGGTGATGGATGGGGAAGGTTATTGATTGAAACGGTCTGTCTCTTCCCCTAGACTACAAGATATTCAGTAGCAGGGAGCTTGTCTTCTTCATCTCGCATCTTCTGATGCCTGGCACAGAGAAGGTATTCACAAAGGCTAATTCAACTGGACTATGGCATTACTGATGAGTTCAGTGAGTTTTTATTTTTTTGTCTACCTTCAACGTGACTATTTTCTTTAAAGGGAAATGGCATAAAAGGATTTCAGGCAATGAACTCATGCCTGTCTCTGGCATTGAAAAGCTCAAGCCAGAAATAGAGAGGCAGCTGCTTATAAGACCCTGAAAGCCTTACATTTGGCAGGGTTTATTTTCCATGATAGCATAGCTTTCTTTAGCCCTGCACTTGTTCCTTTCTTAAGAAATGCTAGGCTCTGTCTGAGACTACTCATGCAAAGCCTTACTGGATTTTTATGACATTTTCTCAGAAATTACTAAACTTTATGGCTCTCTAGGCACATTGCAGAGATGTTCCTTGAATGGCATGTTATAGCTGTGAAAACTCCTTACTCCCAAGGCGTTCTTTTTGGAAAAAGTGCTCTGTGTCTAGGGAACAAAGGGAGAGGCAAATGGTCCCTGCTGTGTGACAGTTTAATAAGCTTCAGGTGGTCACCAAGGACTGTTGCTGTAAGAGTTTATGCAATACTGTTCCATTAAACGAGCAGAAGCATTTCTAGAAAGTATTCTAAAGTAAAGCATACATTTATAACTTTTAAATTCTGAGGACTGAAAGGTCTTCATTATTCTTCAACAAGTATATGTTGAATGTTTACAGTACCCCAAGGCCTTTGCAAGGCACTGGGGATCAAGACACTATCAGACACCAAGGTCACTACTGACCCATACTGTCCTTTGTGCAAATTAGAAAAAGATGCCCTCTCCTCCAGGAAAAATACTAAATTGGTCAATATGCTACTTACATCTTATGAAAGAATTTCTTACAATGGTGGATTATTGGTGGTAAATGAATATTAGTTATTAAATAGTATTTCCATAGTAGCATAGGAAGTACTTATTAATTTGAACTTGGAATTCAGAACTGTCATAGTACAGGAAGCAAGGACATGATTGAATTGCAATATGAGACTTCAAATTTAACCACAGCACTAATACCAAAGAGGGATTAAAAAATGTTTTTTGATACTCCTCAGTCATCCATCAGATATAAAAGCAGATCTCCATTTAGAAACACAGGCTACTATTAGATCAACAAGATGTTTCGAGTATCAAATTTGTCAGAGGGGAGAACTATATATTGGCTTGTTAAAATATGAGACTTGCTGGGCATGAGGGTGCACCCTATAATCCCAGTGACTTAAGAGGCTGAGGCGAGAGGATCGCAAGTTCAAGGCTTGCCTGGGCAACTTAGTGAGACCCTGTCTCAAAACTAAAAAATAGAACAGGTTGGGCCGGGCGTGGTGGCGCACGCTTGTAATCCCAGTACTTTGGGAGGCAGAGACCGGAGGATCCGGGTTCGCGGCCAGCCTTAGCTCTCGCTCTCTCTCTCCCTCTCTCTCTCTCTCTCTCTCTCTCTCACTCCTTAGCGAGGCCCTCTGCAACTTCGTGAGACCCGGTTTCAAACTAAAGTATAAAAAATAGGGCCAGGGGCGTAGCGCGGAGGTAGAACGCCCCTGCGTTCAATCCCCAGTACCGCAAAAAGAAAAAAAAAATAGAACAGGTTGGGATGTAGCTTAGTGGTAGAGTGCCCCTTGTTCAATCCCCAGTAAAACACACACACACACACACACACACACACACACACACACACACACACTTTTAACTCCAATCTGTCAAAAAATTCTTATTGTAAATATAAAATCACTCAAATATAAAATAATCTGATATTTGTTTACTAAAGTATAATATTACTCAATTCCTAGTTTAAATTAACAAGTCATTTTATTATGACAATATGAAAATATTATGCAGTAGCTAATATTTGTTATGATTAATCCACTTGTAAAGTTAAAAATACAGTTATATAAACATTCGAAGCCTGGCCCAGTGGCTTGCACCCGTAGTCCCAACTACTTGGGAGGCTGAGGCAGAAGGATAACTTGATTCCAGAAGTTTAAGACCAACCTGGGCAACATAGTGAGACCCATCTCAAAAAAAGAGAAAAGAAAAGAAAAAGTCCAAATGTTAAAAATGCCTGCACATGAACAGCATGACCTTTTAAGCCACACAGGGTGGGTTCCCAGGCTGCGCCTTGGGGAGCAGACACAGCAGACGAGTGCAGCAAGGGATGCTATTAGAAGTTCTATTAGAAGTGTGCCCGGAAGTGTGGCAGGCACAGAGGAGCACAGGATGAGGAGCCTTTGAGCTTTCTTTCTGGGTCCGGTTACTTTCTGGATAAGTGAGCTAGCCTGCTTCCAGATTGTTGAGGCATCGCGACTTTCCCATCCCGTGTTGGTCTTTCCTTCTGCCCACAGCCTCCACTGCCTGCCACGTCAGGAGGCCTTCCCTGCACCTCCCTTCCTACCGTGGCCACCGCTCATTCTTTGTCCTTCCCTCTCCTAGCATGAATCAACTTTGTTGTTGTTGCTTGTTTAATTTTCTTTTTTCCCACCAGTTTTTAAATTCAACCAGAGCAAGGGCCGCATCTGTCTTGTTTGCTATTGTTAGCAGATCCTCGCACTCCAGTGCACGATGCCTGACCTATTACATAATCAGATTTTGATAAATATTGGCTGACATAATTTTTTCATTTTTTTTTCCTCAAACATTTCCTCGACTCTTATTTTGTGCTGGGAACTAAACAAAGAAATGCCGCTGTGTGGGGCCCTCCTGTCCAGGGAGCTGGAGGTCTGCAGTCATGTTGGCGCCGTGTAGGAAGAGTGGTGGTGGCGGGGCAGCTGGCTCTGCGTCTGGGGGGCTGAGCCAGGTTTCAGGGGATGAGGACAGGAACGGTAGTCAGATGGGGCTCAGCAGGCATGGTAGCAGGTGGCAAGCTAGAATAGGGGATGGGGGTGGAGACGGCAGACAGTTTATGCTGCCTTTGCGGGCTGGACCGCTGGATGACAGAGGAGGGTGACAGGAATGGAGCTGAGAGGTGTGCCGGAGCCCAGGCATAGAGGTCTGAGCTGCAGACAGAGACCCTGGGAGGAAGGGCTGAAACAGGTGTGTGTCTGCGTGTGAAAAATCAGATTCGTAGATTTGAAAGCCCCCTGCCTGTGGCTGGAGGTTAATTTAGGGCCAGTTGGTGAACTGGGACTGGGGAGACCTAAATAGGTCAGGGACAGTTGCCTCCCCTTCTCTCTAACGTCTGGCTGGGGGCTGGAGCAGAGTATGCCCTGACGTGACACTTAGCGGCCAAGTCAGTCGCGGGGACCAGCAAGGAGGATTCGTAAGCCCTGCGTCCCTCTCCTGAGCCTGCACGCTGCCGCTGGGGCCATGGCGGTGGAGCTCAGGATAGACAGGGCAGCTCTCCTCAGCACCACCTTCCAGACCAGGTCTGGACTGACGAGGCTTTACTTGTCCCCAGTCACACAGTTTAAAAGCGGCAAGGCCAGGACTCAAGCCCAGGTCCTTGCTGGTGCAGTCAGGCACCTGCCGCTCCGCCATGCGCTCAGGGAGGGCCGAGGGCCGGGGAGAGAGCTGGCTCAGGGGCGCCCTTCCCTCCAGGGACCACTGACAAGGGAGCGCGCCTCTGGGCATCCCGCCGTCTCCTGCGTCCCCTCCGGGCCATGGCGGCCCCTCCGCAGAATCTCCTTGAGGCCGGGAGGGGCCGGGCAGGGGCGGCCAGCGCTGTCTCGCAGAGCAGAGGCGGCAGCGAGGGATTTGCGCGCCGCCGCGCCCGCAGCGCCCGGGCATCACGCTATTTAATAAAGGCCGCAGCGCTTGAAGGGCCATTAAGCAGCCAATGATGTATTTCAACCTCATTGAGGAGGGAGGCGCAGAGTTAAATCAAATTCAGTCCATGTGGAAATAAGACAATAAGGAGGCTGTTCACAGGCACGGCCTCCTCCTCAGGGGTTTCCTACTGAAAACTCCCAGCCTTGCTGACCAGCGGAGACGTGGGGCCTGGTCCCCGGTGCCCCTCCATCCCCACCTTTTACCACACTTGCCGTGCTATTGTGTTTTCTGTCCTTTAGTAAAGGAAGGTCGTTTCAAGCACTTTCCGAATGGTATGGCATTATTAATAATGTGGCCTGCAAACTGGCCCCCTCCGTGCTCCCCAGTGCTCCAGCCTGGGCGCGGGGTCAGCTCCATCCGAGGTCTGCGCTGCTTCTGGAACCTGGGCTCAGTTCTGACAGCTCCCAGGAAATCTATTACCCATGAATAAAAATCAGCACATTAAAGCTCCCCCTGCCACCCTTGGATCCCCATCTTACTTACTTACTTATTTATGTGTGTATTTATTTATTTATTTATTTATTTATTGTACTGGGGATTGCATCCTGGGGGGTTCTCTCTGAGCTACACCCTCAGTCCTTTTTATTTTGAAACTGAGCCTCGCTAAGTTGCCAAGGCTAGGATTGAACCTGTGATCCTCCAGTCTCAGCCTCCAAATACTGGGATTACAGGCATGCACCACAACACCCAGCTTGGATCCCTACTTTAAAACATCCTGTAGGGCGTGGTGACGCACGCTTGTAATCCCAGTACTTGGGAGGCTGAGACCCAAGGATCGCAGGTTGGAGGCCAGCCTCAGCTACTTAGTGAGGCCCTCCCCAACTTAGTGAGACCCTGTTTCAAAATAAAGAATAAAAAATAGGGCTGGGGGTGTAGTTTGGAGGTAGAATGGCGCTGGGTTCAATCCCCAGTACTGCAATATAAATAAATAAAACATCCAATACCAGGTGTGATGGCTCACACTTGTAATCCCAGTATTTAGGAGGCTCAGACAGGAGGATCACAGGTTTGAGGACAGACTCAGCAAGCAGCAAGGCTCTCATCAACCTAGCCAAGATCCTGTTTTAAAATAAAAATAAAATAGGGCTGGGGGTGGAGCTCGGAAGTAGAATGCCCCCGAGTTCAATCCCCAGTACCACAAACAGTAAATAAAATAAAATAAAATACCCTATCCAGAGACCCCAATTGTAATTCAACCCGCTACAGACTTAACTGCTTGCTACATACTAACTCTGTTTTTTCATAATATAGCTTACTCCGGGGCATTCTACCTCCCAGCTACATCCCCAGCCCTATTTTTTTTATTCTTTATTTTTAAACAGGGTCTCACTAAGTTGTGGAGGGCCTCACTAAATAGCTGAGGCTGGCCTCAAACCTGGATCCTCCGTTCTCAGCCTCCCAAGTACTGGGATTACATGCCTGCGCCACCACGCCTGGCTCTTGCTCTCTCTCTCTCTTTTTTTTTTACACTTACTATATCTTTATTAATTGATAGTTCCATGTTATCCCAATCCCTCTTCTTGGGCTATAAATTCACTCTTGTTTTATCATTTATTAACAAAGATTTGTTAAGGTCCTGGTAGCATCAGCCGCCGGCCCAATGACCTGGCATATTCCTGAGAATAACTCTGCCAAGCAGGTATGCCTCACTCCCTTTGGGTTTAGGGAAAATGAGGCTCAGAGAGGTTCATTAACTCATCCAGACGTGACAGGTCTGGGATTTGAACCCAGGCTGCTTGGATTCTAAAGCCATAGCCTCTCCCAGCAGAAAGCCAAAGCTCTCGGATTCTTATTATCTCGCTGCTTCAGTTACTCTACTCAACTCCTTAATTAGCGCTGACTCCAAATTAGCAGCCTGCTCCTGAGCCCTCTGGTGCAGGAATGGCTTTTGTTTTGACAGCAGTCACACAGTCTGTACTGTGAAGACATTCCTTAATCCAGAATGAGAGAGGGTGAAAATCCACAGAAATCCTCCGCAAAGGAGAGGCGGCCGTTTTGTTTGATGGGCTGGCTGATTGAGCTCTCGAGGGTTCTTATCTCTTTCCTATTCCCTTTCTTCTTGGAAGGTTAACTTACTTCATGGAACTCCACTGGGTTCTTAAAAACGGCCAGGAAATTGCAGCTAAGTAAACTCCTAACATGTTGGGTTTTAGGTTTTCTGAGGCCGGAACTTAGCATCTCCCAAACTTATCTGATCTAAGAATTACCTGATGCATTTGTTAAAATTTGATCTCCCAGTGGGAGTGGAACCTGGGGAATCATTATTTTACATTTTATTTTTTCTGGTACTGGGGATTGAACCCAGGGGCATTCTACCTCTGAGCTACACTCCCAGCCCTGGTTTTAATTTTTTTGTTTGGAAACCGGGTCTCGCTAGGTTGCTGAGAGTCTCATTCGGTTGCTGATCCGCCTGCCTCAGCCTTCCAAGTACTGGGATTATAGGCGTGCGCCATCATACCTGGCTCTTTAATTTTTTTTCAACAGTCCCTGTAGGTGATTCTTATGATCAGACTAATTTGGGAAACACTGAGTGCCATCACTGGAAAGTGGCTCCTCTTTGTGGACTGTCCTCGGTAGCTTTGAAACACAGCTGGCCAAGTATTGTAGTAGAGGGAGCCTATATCCTGGAGTCGGAAAGCCCAGGATTTGAAACCCTCATCTGACTACTTGTAACTGTGCTGCCTTGGGCACATAACCGAATGTTCTCATCTCAAGCCTTCTGCATGCCAAATCCTCTGCCTACAAACAGGAAACTGTCCTCCTCTCCCTTCCCAGCTCTTCTTCCCTCCTTTGTCTTCTGATTCTTGAGCTCAGGGAAGCATTCCCTGGTTTCCTGCGAGCTGGGCCACTCATCATTGTTTTCATGTGTCTGCCATTCCCCGTAAGAATGGAAACCAGGCCTCTTCTGTTGGTTCTTGCATGCTCCACACCTGGCAAAGTACGATGCGAATGAACTCTGAGTCTTAGTTTTCTCATCTGTAAAATGGACAAATGCTATCAGTCAACAGGGGTGTTGGGAGATTAAAATAGTGAGCATGAGCGTGAACGACATACAGTAGTAGGTATCTAATAAATGTCAGTGTTTAAAAAATGTCAGTGTTTGCCTCCTTTAGATAGCTCACTTATGATCATTGTACTGAATAGACTAGATTACAACCAAGGCTTTAAGAACCAAGGCTTTTTAGAATGGTCAACCCACCATTCTAAAAAGCTTCAATATTGTTAAAGTTGTATGATGTGGTCTTCTCCCCCCTCCCAACTCAAAAGACGTCTTCCAAGGGTCTTTTCACTTTGTTCTGGCAACCCGTTTTGAGGTCTCCCATAATTGTACTTGATTTCCTGTGGATAGAATGTCTTTAAGATTTCTTTATTCGGTTCAATGCTGAGAATGAAAATGATCTGACTGCAGATTGAACTTAATATTTTAAAAAGATTATGGATGGGAGAATGGCTTTCAAAGGTAGCTTTATGAAATCTCTATTCCTGGCACTCTTTAGAAGAGAATAAAAACATCGACTCGGGAAGATTTCTTCTAATCCTTTGTGAAACCCAGGCTGATATGATTAGTGAACTGAATTCCAAATTCTAGCTTGTTTCCCTACCCAGCTGGGAATAACCATCAGATAGATGTATGACTACCATTCAGATTTAAGGTTTACAGGAAGAACTTGCTATTAATAGGTCCTTCCTTCCATACCTTGGCAAGCAGAAGCTGTCCCGCTGCTCTGGCGACTAACAGCCCTGGTTTGCTGACTGATGGGGGGTTCCCAGGACCCTGGACTCTCCACCCTGATAGTCGTTGGCAAAGTGGGACAAGCCAACTGGCCAGTCTACCCAGAGCACAGTGAAGCTCGTTGAAGAAGCTGAGCAGCTGTGGAGTTAGCATTAGCATGCTTTCCTGCTTTTAAGAAACACAAGAACCAGAAGAAGTTCAAGCTGCCTTTTCAAAACACTTTGAAAGTTTTTGAAAATTAGTTTTTAAACTGCTAAGCTACATACAGGTGGTCTTAAATGTGATTGTGTTCGTGCCATTTTTGAACTCTCTGGGAGTGATTTAGGAACGAATGATATGATGTTATTTATCTATGTATGTATTTATTTATTTATTTATTTTGCTACTAGGGATTGAACCTAGGGGCATTCTACCTCTGAGTTACACCACTGGCCCTTTATTTTTCGTTTTGAAGCAGGATCTTGCTAGGTTGCTGAGAGTCTTGCCTAAGTTGCTGAGGTTGGTCTTGAACCTGTGATCCTCCAGCCTCCCAAGTACTGGGATTACAGTCGTGTATATGAATTAATTAATTGGTACTAGACTCCCAGTCTCCTTATTATTAAATCTGCAGTGTTTCTACTACTCACTATTTGCCACACGATATAGATTTTTCCCAAGGTGACCTCACCGGCACAGTTACTTCAGTACACATCAGGAAAACACCAGATTTGTCACACCGTGGAAGTCTGGGGATGTTTAAACTGGTCCCAGAGTGCTGCTTATAGACACGCATGTGGTGGAGGCTGACGGGAAGCCACGCGTGGTCTGGCTCTGCCTCCGCAGACCTGTCCACCGACTGGGGTGACACACACTCGATGCAACTGCCTCATTATCCGGTCATCTGGGAAATGCCAGCTGTCATTGCCAGCCGAGCCAGGTCACCAGTCAGTGTGTTCTGAGTTCATTAAGCAAAGTGAAAGATATTGCTTAAATACTTAGCAGAAGATCAACTCTCATCTCAAGGCGCCAATGCAAGCCGTGGTTTGGGCCACAGCTATTGGCTGGGTGGAGCTTTAAAAGAACGAGATGGGAAACTTGACAATATAGTTCGACATCACAAATTCAAGGAGACTCCAAAATCTGATGAAGATGCCCACAGACTGACTCCAACCCCCTCCCATCGCATTAGACCACCATTGCTGATGATTCCTCTCAAAATTCTACACAGCGGAGCAGCTGGGCATGAGCCATCGCCCTTGAACTGGCCCGTGGTGTGGCCAGACATTGCCTTTCCCACAGCTGCCTTGTCCTTGTTCACCTGCACAGAGATGGACCCGTCAGTGATTATCAACCCTTGGCTGGACAAATGAATGACCAAACCCACACGCGACTGCCGTACCCCTGAGCAGTTTCACATTAAGATTTGTTTTGAGTCTTATGATTCTGGGTCCACCCAGATTCCCTTCTTTAACGGGGCCCCATTGTCCTGCCTAATCCCCTCCACACTGAGCTCCATGCCCTTTGTTCCTCCAGCATCTATTACCAGCCTACTCCTTCCCTGGCACTGGGCTAGGCACCAGCAGTACAGAGATATTTATATTTAAGGTGGTCCTGCCTGGGAGAAATGTATAATCATGCTCCCCCATGCTCCCACGCCTTTGTACATGGGCTGTGCTGGGCTAGTCCACCTTTTTTTTCTTTTCTTTTTTCTTTTTTGGTACTGGGGATTAAACCCAGGGGAGTTCTCCCAAACTACACCCTCTCCCAACTTCAGTAAAATAGCTCAACCTCTGCTTCATTCTCCACTGGCCTTTTGACCCACAGCTGTTAGAATATTTTCTACTTTGCAGCATGATTTGTTTACAAGTTCACCATTCTAAAGACAGGGACTGTGCCTTGTTCTTCAATGAGTTACCCTAGCGCCCGACATTGAATTGATGCATAATAACGTTAGCGTGAATGAAAGACTAACTTAATAAAAGCACATGGTTATTCTTACATAGGGCAAGTAGAAGGGTACAGAGTGGAGGTGGGACTGGGGCTGGAGAATGAATGTGCTTTTCCAATATCTCTCTTACCACCTGCAGGAAAGGTGTGTTTATAAATATCCCATTGAGTGCTCCTGTAGGTTCTATGGTCTAGAAGACCAAAGAGAAGCCCAGGGCCTTCCTGAGTGACCTCCCAATTAATAGGGTGATGTTTTCCCTTCAAGTAAGAGTGGGCATCATCTTGACTAACTTTAATCATGTCACCTACAGCAGATCCATTTCTTTTTTCTCTTGAATACTTTGTCACTTTTCTTTTGGGGGGTATCGGCACTGGGGAGTGGTGATAGATATTTATTTATAGAGTCAAAGTTACAGGCAATTAAATATAGTCTTCCCTGAACCCCTGCATATTGTTGGTGGGAGTATAAATTAGCACAGTCATTATGGAAAACAGTATGGGAGTTCATCACATTATTAAATTTAGAACCAGCCCATGATCCAGCAATCCCATGTACGTATTCAAAGGAAATGAAATCAGTATGCCAGAGAGACATCAGCTCTCCGGCATTTATTGCAGCCCTGCTCATGATGGCTGAGAAGTGGAAACCTAAGGCTCTAACTAGCGAGTGGATAAAGAAAGTGTGGTACATATACACAGTAGAATACTCTTCAGCCATAAAAATAAAATAAAAAATCCACCCCTGTCATTTGGGACAACAGGGCTAGAACTGGAGATCATTATGTTAAGTGAAATAAGCCAGACACAGAAAGACAAGTACCGCAGGATCTCACTCATATGCAGGGTCTAGAAAAGTTGATCTCTAGGAGTGGAGAGAAGTAGCTCCTTGATGAAGTACACATGTTCACTTCTTGCTTTGGCTTCTCTCTACTCCCATTCCTGTATTTCCAATAGGATAGCTCCAACTGGATGTCCTTTTGCCCTCTCAAGTTCAGTACCTCTCAGAGTAACTGTACCAGATACATCGCCCTCCTCAGAACTCTACACCATTCCATTAGTGACTCTGTTGGGCACTGAAACCAGGAGGCAAGGGTCGGCCAGACAGAGGCTCCTGTGGAAAATGCCGGTCTCCGCGGCAGAGGCCGTTCAGCACTCTGGAGAGCTCCCCGGTGGAGCCCATTCCCTGCCCTCAGGTTCCTCTCTTCCCTCTTTGCCCCACAGAAACTGTCTAGGTCCTTAGTATAAACCCAACATCGATGGAATTCTATGGTAGGTAAGGAAACCTCATCCATTTCTCCTAGGCTTGTTCTATGGGGACTAAGGATTTAAAAGAGTTGGGTTCTTTTCCTTGCCCTACTGCTGACGGAACGCACTACCAGAGACTAAGTTCTCTAATTTCTCTGAGTTTCAGTTTCTTCATCTGTAAAATGGAAATAATCTATTTCATAGTGTTGTTGTGAAGGTGAATTGAAACAACACATGTAAAGTACACAACATATAACATGAACTCAATGAATAGTAGCCAACATTTTTATTATAGAAATTACTGGTATAACAATATTCATCCTTCTCAATATGAAATTACATGGCATGGCAGTAGCATGTTTCTGGGAGATTCAGACTGGTTTTAGGGGATCAGGAGGAGCAAATGAATCTAGGGGGGCAGAGAGCATCTACCTTTATCTAGTTAGTCTTCTGGAAAACCTCTTCTCTTCCCCTTGGGGACATTACTTTGACAGCACAGGGTCAGCACAGATTACTGTGAATTGCAGGACAGGAAGAGCAGACCTCTGTAGATTTGCAGAACGGAAAGTGCCCTGCAGGTGGCAAGAGGGAACCAGCCTGCAGAGACCAGTGAATGCCCAGGTGGCTCGGCTAGTTCATGGCCATGGAGGGAGAGGGACTGGATCCCCAAATTCCCTGAGCATACTGCAGGGCTCAAAGATGTGGCTTGCCTGCGTGTGGAATGAGTAAATTGGTGAATTGGCTCACCAGTTACGCATGGAGCTGCTCCTGGGGAAAGCGCTGACTTGGCCTGGTCTTCTGGTTAACTAGGGGATGAACTGCCGGACTAGGTGTCGGGTGTGACTTCAGAGGAAGCCATTTCCTGGGTGGAAGTGCTGCAGAGATGGAAACCTGATTTGCTTTGTTTCCATTTCAGTTAATAAACACATTTAAAGTCTCGATGGGGAAGAGCCTAGGTAATTTGAGACCTGATAGCGAATTGATATAATTTACCATGGTGAGGGAGTAGAGAATAGGGAGATGACTGTTGATAATCTTGCAGAGCATAATGGAGTTAATTTATAATTTATAATTGATATTGGAGCTCTTTTTCCTGGGCCGAATCATGATGGAACGGAGCAGGAGTCGTTTAACGCGGTGATTTGGCTGTTTGTGTCGCCCTCATGAATTGGAAAGTAGGAAGAGAACACAGTGCTAAATTGGTATCTCATCTTTCCAGAGCTATTTGCTAAATAAACTGGAATTTTAATTAAAACTGCAAGCCAAGAAGTAAATCACTTTAGAAGTTTGTGAAGTTTTCCTTTTTCTCTGCCTCATATAATCACGGCTAATAAAGTTCTTTATGGGTGGGAAAGTAGACACCAGAGGAAGTACCTGGGGGAGATGGCTGTGGTGCGCGGAGATGATCGCAGAGCGGGGCTACCCCCCCCCCCGCTACCAGGGCTTTCCCCCATAGTTAATTTGTCTGATACCAATTTTGATTTCATTAAGAGTCTTGGGATCAGAAGCAGAAGCAAGGCAGACGACAGGCCTCACACAGCTCTCCCAGCTGTAATCCATATGAGTCGATGATAATGAACGGACTTAATAAAAAAATACGACATGCTTCGGCGATGAACTCAGACGACAACGCATGGCATGCTTGCCCGGGGTTCCCGGCTCTGTCTGCAATAACGGAGGAGTGAACAGAGAAGAGAAACTTCATAGATCACAAGAATTGCTACTTTCTAGCAAAAGGTTGTTAATTACGTATCCTCTTGCTATATTTATTGGCTCTATTAGAGGATGAGTAATTATCATGTTCCCGGGAAACCCACTGGAGCCAGACGGTGCCTTTATTAAATTGGAAGGCTCCTCGGAGCCTCTTCAGCCCCGTGGGATGCTGTCCTTCAGAGTCCCAAGGACCGGGAGCCTGGCAGAGGTGAGGTGGCCATGCCAGCCATGGGAATATGAGAAGCGGCCTCTGTCAAGTGCAAGGCCACCAGAGCAGTCCTAACACGGAGCCCAGGGCTGCCCCGCCCTCCTCCCAGTGCACACCTTCCTGGTGGCCTGTCACCATGCCTGTTCTCTCCTCCTCCCAGCTGGTCAGCTTCCCCAGGGATCGGCCTCTCATCTCACACCTACTCTCCTTCCCCACTGGTTCTATCTATCATAGCCCTGCTCAAGCTCCTGCGGCTTTCCTCCACCTGCAGAATCAAGGTCAAGCTCCTCAGCCTGTCCTATAAGCCGTGCGTGATCGTGATCGCGTGATCGTGATCGCTGTGGCCGAGTGGGCCTCTCCAGTGTCGTCTCCCTGCACCCTGGGCTCCGGGCGCAGCACTCCTGCTCCCTGGACTCCCCCACTTCGCACTCGCTCTTCCCTCTAAGGATTCCCCTTCATCTCTTCTTGGCAAAAGCCCCCTGTGCACCCAGCTCGAGGGACCCTCTTTGGTTACACTGTTTTCACCTTGAACAGAAAAACTTGATGCTTCTTCCAGGCCCCCCACAGCCCTTTGTCATGCAGGATGCATTTGCATATCTGTCCCCGCTTCTGCCTCTGCCCCCAGCCTGGCTCCTGGGTCCCTGCAGACTGAAGCCTCGTTTTCCTCTGGGAGGACTTATGGAGTGCCAGCCTCTGCTTTCTCTGTCATCAGGCATGGCTGGGGATTCTTCCTCTCTGCCTTTCTTACCAAGGGACTTAATTAGTGAAGAACAATCCAGGTGGCTTGCTCTCTAATTGGACTAAGTTGGTTCCTACTATGTGCCGGGTCCCTGGTTCACAACCATTCTTTCACCACAAGGTTGTTTTCATCTTTACAACCTCCCCCGCGAGGGAGGCGAGCTGCCCGTCTCCCTTGGATGATGAAATCAAGACCCTTGGCAGTCAGCCGCTGAGATTTGAATCTAGGTTCTCAACCTAAGGGGAGGAACGCTTGTGCAAGGGCGGGCTCTCCCCAGAGGTTGGGAGTCTCCTCGCCAAGACCTCCATGGCTTTCATACCTGAATGAACTGTGTGCACGTTAACCTTGGGCTAGTCCTAGAAAACACCCCTGTGCCCCGCTCATTTGGGTAACAGAGAAGTAGACATGGAGTTTTTTTTAATTAATTAATTTATTTTTGCAGTACTGGGGATTGAATCCAGGGGTACATGACCACTGAGCTATACCCTTAGCTCTTTTCATTTTGGTCTTGCTAAGTTGCTGAGGCCGGCCTCAAACCTGTAATCCTCCTGTCTCAGCCTTCCAAGTACTGGAATTACAGTTGTGTACTACCATGTCTGACGAGGTTGGTTTTTTTCTAAAATAAAACACCTTATTGGTCAATATGTGTGGGTGGAGAGTGATGGGAAAATGGGAAATCAGGAAACCAGCCTTGCTTGAGCCCACTGTGCCTCGGCGCTGAGAGCCAGGCGTGCTCAGGGGCGCACGCACATGTTACCCTTACAATGACCTCATTGAGTTGACCGTGTTCCCACTGACGACATAGGCCCAGAGAGGCTCCACCAGTGGGCTTCCCCACCAGCCCCACCAGCGTCAGCCATCGTGAAGCTGTCTGGTCTTCCACCGGCACCAGGAGACATTTTCCGTCATCCCCATTTCCCATAGGCAGGAGGGAGCCTGGACTCTTCCTGTGGCCCTCAGCTGGGCAGTGGCCCTTCTCATCTGCCCAGGAGTACTGCAATGCCTTTAGCTGTGACGTGAGTGACAGAGAAGAGGATGAGCTGGCCTCCCTCTTTCAGGCTTGAAAGGGACTCGCTTTCTTTTGTTGTGCTCACAGTTGGCAGACAGAACTGTGTTCAGGATTTGATAGTGCTGTAGTTTGTTCTGGAATGTTCCCCCAAAGGCCTAAGTGTTAGCAGCTTGGTCCCCAGCCCGCGGTGCTACTGGGAGGTGGTGGAACCTTTAAGAGGTGGGGCTTAGTGGGAGGTTTTAGGTTTTGGGGGCATGCCCTTGACGGGGATATTGGTACCCTGGTCTCTTTGCCTCCCTGCCATGGGGTGAACAGCTTTGCTCATGCGCCCTGCCACATAGTTAAGTGCTCCATAAATAACAATTATTACACTCATTGTATCATATTATATATTAGTTTTAAATCCCTTCATCCCCAGAATGCTTTGTTTCTCTATGATCTTGTTCTGAAATGGAAACAGTGCATTCGTTATCTATTTCTGTTTACCAAATTTCCCAACCTTTGCAACTTAAAACAACACACATTTACCATCACACAGGTCCTGAAGGGTTTAGGGGTGGTTCTGCTTTCGGCTCCCTCCAAGGCTGCAGTAGGCTGTTGATCAGCCACAGGCTCTGAAAACTTGACTGGGGCTGAGGGCCCTCTTCCGGGCTCACCCTCGAGGCTTTGGCCTGAGGGTTCTACTTCTTACACCTAGGCTTCTCCCTAGTCATTCTCAAAGAGAGCTGGGAGAGAGGGAGAAGAAGGAAAAAGAGAGGGGGAGAGAGAGAAGGAGAGAAGCCAAAATAGAAGCCACAGTCTTTTTATAAAGATAACCTAGGCCGGGCGTGGTGGCGCACACTTGTAATCCCAGTACTTTGGGAGGCGGAGACCGGAGGATCCGGGTTTGTGGCCAGCCTCTCTCTCTCTCTCTCTCTCTCTCTCTCTCTCTGTCTGTCTGTCTCTCTCTCTCTCTACCTAGTGAGGCCCTCCGCAACTTCGTGAGACCCGGTTTCAAAATAGAGGATAAAAAATAGGGCCGGGGGTGTAGCGCGGAGGTAAAACACCCCTGGGTTCAATCCCCGGTACTGCAAAAAAAAAAAAAGATAGCCTAATATCAGAAGTGACATTCATCTCTTCTGCTGTATGCTGTTGGTCATATAGACCAAGCCTGTGACATGTGGGAGGAGACACACAAAGGTAGGATTCCAGGAGGCAGAGATCACTGGAGACTATCTTAGAGGATACTGACCCAGATGTGCAGGTGGAAGAGAGGGTAGAAAGAAGAATAAAATGTCTCTACCCTGAAGCATTCCGTCTGGCGGAGGAGGAAGTTATGTGAACTTAAGTGTCCTTTGAGGTAGTGGCAGTGCTCAGGCATCAACAGAGCGCAGAGGGAACAGGGACAGGGATCTATGACCTCTGCCTAGGGCATCATGAAAGGCTTCCGGGTGTGGGTGCACAATGTCCTTCCTTGAGAGCTGTCTTAATGATGTTCAGTATTTGGTTGACATCTTTTAAAATTGAAGGTAGTTGGCATCTTTTAAAATTGAAGTTACTCACTGAAGTGATTTCCTTGGGCACTAAAAATAATAGCCTGCCATATATAACAGCAATTTACTATTTACAAAGTGCTTCCCATTGTGTTAGCTTTTTCATTGCTGTGACCAAAATACTCAACAAGAACAATGTAGAGGAGGAAGAGCCCATTTTGGCTCAAGTTTCAGAGGTTCAGCCCATAGTTGGTTGACTCCATGGCAGAAACATCATGGTGGTAGGGTGTGGCAGAGGGAGCTGTTCAACTCATGGCAGCCAGGGAGAAGAGAGGAGGATAGAGAGTGAGAGGAGGAGGAGGAGGAGGAGGAGGAGGAGGAGGAGGAGGAGGAGAAGGAGGAAGGGACAGATACAGCCCTCAGGCCATGTCCCCAGTGACCCACCTCCTCCATCCCTGCCCCACCTCTGAACTTTGCTGCACTGGGGACATGCTTTCAACATATGAGCTTTTTTGGGGGGACATTCCAGATTTAAAACATAGCACCAGGCACCTCCTGAGTCCACATAGCCCCGGGAGGTAGACAGGCTCCACTGCTAGAGTTTGCATGAGCTGCTGAAGCCTGGAGCCGCATAGTCACCATGTCGAGGTCTCGAGGTGGGGGTGGTGGTTGGGGCTTGATCCAGGGTCTCCTTCGTCCAGGCGTGGTGCTTTGGCCGCCACATCCTCCTTGTGTGCCTGAGTACCTCTGACTGCTCATCTTAAAGCACCAATTTGGATCATTTTCCCCTGTTGATGTGTTACACATATACTCCCCCTATCAAAGCTTATTTGCCACTTTTATCCCTAGCCACTTGAAAGGTTTTCTGTTCATAAAGAAGCTTTATGAAGAAAATCATTCACAAAGTACAGAAATGTGAATAGTGCTTTCATCAGCATTCACTGTGAAATTTCATTCTGCCAAATCTCCAGGGGGTGGTGTTTGAACTTGCTCTTTGGGCCATTAGAAGAGAGACCTGAACATCAGTTCCTTAAGTACAATAATGCTCAAAGGACATTTAAGGGTTCCAGTTCTCATTTGAGCCCAACTATCTTACAAATGTGCTTTTAGTCCTTCTGGGCAAGAGGGGAAAAGATTTGGGGTCCACCCAGGTGTATACTATGAGGGAGGTGAACTTCCTTTGTGACAAAGATGGTAGTGTGTATGGTAAGGCTGGGTTAGGTACAATATTTCATGTGTGACTAATAATACAGCTCTAATGTGCAGTTCCAAAAGTACTGTGCAGAGCTGGGTGTGGTGGCGCACACTTGTAATCCCAGTATTTGGGAGGCGGAGACCGGAGGATCCGGGTTCGCGGCCAGCCTCAGCTACTTAGTGAGGCCCTCTGCAACTTCATGAGACCTGGTTTCAAAATAAAGTATAAAAAATAGGGCCGGGGGTGTAGCTCGGAGGTAGAACGCCCCTGAGTTCAATCCCCGGTACCGCAAAAAAAAAAAAAAAAGTACTGTGCAGTGGTGTCTTAGTAAGCTGTGTTACTATAACAAAACATCAGAGGAAGTTCATTTATAAAGAGAAAAAGTTTATTGAGCTCATGGTTCTAGAGGTTCTAGTCCAAAATCTAGTCCATTGCTTTAGGTTTCTGGTGGAAGCACTGGAGAGCAATGACGGAGAACAAAAACCGCTCACATCAGGGGCCAGGAAGCAGAGAGAGCGGACTGGCCAGGGTCCCACAGTCCCCTTCAGGGCACATCCCTGGTGATCTAAGGATATCCCACTAGTACCCACCTTTCAAAGCTTCCACCCCATCCCAATAGCACCCACCTTGGGGACCAAGTCTGCAACGTTTGGGGGACACTCGTTCAAACCATAACAAGTGGTTACTACATGGGTCTCGGAATCAGGCAGACCTGGATTTGATCCAACTGCTCTTCCTAGCTCTGTGACCTTGGGGAAGTCCTCTGCTCCCTCAAGGCTGCGGTATGTGTCCTCGTCTGCAAATAGGGCTAGTAGCTCTACCTTTCACACAAGACTGTTGTGAGGATAAAATGAGATAATACACTCCAAGTGTTTAACACACAGACATAGTAACGAGCGTGGCATAAACGCAAACCTCAAGAATTGGCGATGACGGTGTGCTTGTGAGTAGCTCAGCAAGTTCATCCCGTCACGTATTCACGCATGGAGCATTACTGCAGATGTTGCTAGCAATGGAAGTATGTGAGCAACAGGGGCTTTAAGGAGCCTTCACATCTCCTCAAATCATATGGAAAAGTTGTGCGTGTGTGTGTGTGTGTGTGTGTGTGTGTGTGTGTGTGTGTATGTGGGTGCACTTTTCTGGGGAAAATCGCAAAGGGATTCATGACCCCAGAAAGGTTAAAAGCAAAGTGCACAGTGTGTGCTGACAACTTGGTGTGAGGGATACACAGAGGGCTACAAGATTGTCCTCATCTTCAAAGAGTTCATACAGTAGTGAGGTGGGCAGACGGCGAGACGTTGCAGAATGGCCTGTGATGGGTGTCGGCGACAGAGGCCACAGAGGAGGACAGCTGGAAGAAGAGCTTCATGGGGTCAAGACCCCAGGCAGACAGAGTAACAGAACAGGAAAGTGCTGTATCCTCAAAGTATCAAAACTCACCCAACAGTGACGACAGTGATGGCCTAGCGCGGGGTGAG
Source organism: Glis glis (assembly GCA_004027185.1). Classification (NCBI taxonomy): domain Eukaryota; kingdom Metazoa; phylum Chordata; class Mammalia; order Rodentia; family Gliridae; genus Glis; species Glis glis. Next base: position 8,670 of record PVJS01019971.1, on the reverse strand, counting down.
GTGGCCCAGCTCGAGCGGGGAGGGCTGGCAGAGGGGGTCTGTGAAGCATCTTCCAGGCCAGGCTTAGAGCTTAGCCTCCGTCCTGTGGTCGGAAGGTACCAGAGAGCTGCAGGCACAGTCAGAGCCTCATTGAAAACCAAAAATCTGCTGGGCTTGGTGGCACATGCTTGTAATCCCAGTACTTGGGAGGCTGAGACAGGAGGATCCAGGTTCGCGGCCAGTCTCAGCTACTTAGTGAGGCCTCCGCAACTTAGTGAGACCCTGTTTCAAAATAAAGAATAAAAAAATAGGGCTGGGGGTGTAGCCCAGAGGTAGAATGCCCCTGGGTTCAATCCTCGGTACCGCCAAAAAAAAAAAAAAAGAAAAGAAAACCAAAAATCTCCTTTACTGTCCTGTGTCAGGTGGGCTCTGGGGAGGCCTGAACTAAGGTGATAGCAATGGGGATTAAGAAAAGGGGGGGATGGAAAGCAAATTAAGAGATAGTCCGGAGGGCTTGCCAACAAGTAGATGTTGAGGGAGGAGATGCCAGATGAGTCTCAGGATTATGGTTTCTGATTTCCTGTGGCCTGGGACCCATTGGACAACTGGTTAACACCACTGGAAGCTTGGAAAAGCATGGCCAATTGTTCCCGGCCCTAGAAATCCAGTGCTGTTAGGGGGACAGACTTATGCATGGAAGAATTATGTAATAGTACAGATAAATTGTAAGCCTAGTGAGTGCGGGGGATCAGGAAGGTGCTCAGTGTGGGCTCAGAGGGTCTCAAAGCTCTTTGTGTCATTATATCTAAGGGGATTTTTGTTGTTGTTGTTGTTAGTACTGGGGATTGAACCCAGGGGCATTCTACCTCCAAGCTATACCCCCAGACCTTTTACATTTTTTTTTATTTAGAAACAGGGTCTCCCTAGGTTGCTGAGAGTCTTACTACGTTACTGAGGCTGTCCTCGAACCTGCGATCCTCCTGTTTCAGTCTCCCAAGTACTGGGATTACAGGTGTGCGCCACCGCCCCTGACAGGCAGTTGACCTCTCAGCCTCTCCCTGCTCCCCTATTCTTCAAACCTGTTCCCCTTGCCCTTTACGGCGCATGCTCCCTATCACTTGGTCCCTCTTTCTCAGACGCTTACTAGGTTCCTTCTTCTCTCTCCCTGGCCAGCTCCAGCTCAGGGGGCAGCCCCGCCTGAGCCATCTCACGCCACTTTCCTCTTGTCTTCAGTGTTTCAGCCGCCCCGATCTTCCTTCCGGTTTCCCGGGTGCCATGGCCGCTCCTATCTCTGGGCTTCTATACACTGGTTCTCTCTGTGCCAGCGCTCTTCCTCCCTCATCTCCTGTTCTTCCTTCCAATCTCAGCTCAAACAGCCCTTCCTTAGGAATAGGATGACAATCATGGGCCAAACTGGGATGTATTTGGAAGTAAACAGAGACGTTATTAATAATAACACAGCACAACATACACTGGAACTGTCCCGGGCGAGCAGACATGTGGTCATCAGGCGCAGGTGGCCTTCTCAGACTCCCCAGGTGACATCGGGTTCCCCGGTGCCCTCGTTGCTCTCTGAACTTCCTCTCAGAGCCTTCGCGTGGTTTGTAGTGATGCATCTGCAGGACTATTGGATCAGCTCTCCCCGATGGACCATGTACCCCCACTGTGTTACTGGCACCTGAGCCACCTCATGCACACAGTGGGCCCTTAATCAGCACCGAAGGAGTAAACAAATGAACGAGTGAACTCGATTGTGTGGTTCTGTGGCATGTACAAAGCATTTCCGTTTTCTTTTCTCGGTTGGTTCTCATCGCGGTCTTGCAGATTTTCTCATCTCAGTCTACAAAGGACACAGAGGTTTAGCTAAGATCTCATGGTTCATGAATGCCAGAGTCTAAGAATGCCCAAATCTTGAAGTCTTAGGTCTTCTGACCCTAAAACCAGTGCTTTTCCCAAAAGAGTCTTTAAAAAAGGAAAGATGACGCCCAAATTTGGAACCCAGGTAACTGAAGGTTGATGTAGAACTTGAGAAAGATGGGGAGTGGGTCAGGACTGTGGCTCAGCTTTTGATTGCTTTGTGGAAACCTGAGCAGCATCCCAAGCTGCAGGGCGCAGAGGAGAGCTGCCGTGGCGCCTCAGCCTTAAGGGGCTTAAGCAGGCAGGTTTTTATTTTGTTTTTATTGTCATGTTGATTAATGCATCCAGTAAATTTGGCGAATCCATTTGTTATTTTTAAAAGTGTTTTGTGGAAGCGTTAGGGTTCTGCATAGAGGATCAGGTCATCTACAAATAAAGATAGTTTTTCCTTCTTCCCTTCCTATGTAGATGTCTTTTATTTCTTTCTGTTTCTGTTGCTCTGGCTCGAACTGCTGATACTGTGTTGAATAGAAGTAGAAAGCGGGCATCCTTGTCTGTTCCTGATCCTAGAGGAAAGGCTTTCAGTCCTTTACCCTTGAGAATGATGTTAGCTGTGAAAGCAGACAATGTTTAAGAAGAGTTTAAAATGAGGCGGGATTATGAATTCCTGGAACGTATTTAAAATTGTGTTCCCAGACACTATATACAGTGTCTAGTACATAATAATTATCGAATGTATGCATCATTTTTAAAAAATTTAGTTTCTCAAAACTGAGCTGAGGCGTCTTCTGAATGAAGGCTGAGTTGGTGATCGTGAGGGTGGCATGGACCGAGGGGCTGGCAAGGGTGACAGAGTGTCATCAGGTCACCCACAACAAGGGGCAGGTGCGTTGGACCCTCATCGTGGGCAGCAAAGCTGCTTTGATCTTGGTGCACGTCGGTCGCCTGCATTTTGGAGAAACCTCTCTGGTGAAGTTATTCCCCCTGCTCTGTATTAGCACTTAACAGGTGGAAGAAAATAACATATGTCGTATCTCTTTGTATTGATGACAACTGAATAAACAACTTACAGCACGTTGGATACAAAGGAAATGAGTGAAATGCTATAAATTATAGATGGAAGTTGTTAATGCTAATAGAGTGTGTAGCATATGCTGCGCTTTGGCACGTCTTCGAAATAATGCGGCTGATTTGATTTAAAGGGCTGGAGTGTGTTGCCCTCGTTTTCGTTTGGAGTGGCTGGCAAGCACCGAGCCACTGCTGTTCCATTAGTCATGCCATGTCCTTCCACTGGAACTCATCCCCTCCACTTGGGGTAGATAAAAATTCTGACTAACTGTAGTCTCACAATGGGAAAACAAAGATTTTGTTTAATGCGTTGGCATTTCTCTTCATTTGGACTTTTAATGAGCAAGTTCTAAATATGAACTAGCATGTCCTGGCTTTTCCCCTTTAACAAGGCCATCTGAGTTACGGATCTAAAAAACACATTCTGTAAATGCAGAACTTGTTAAGTTTAAGAGACAACAGGATGTAGTGGAAAAGACAGGCCCTTTGGTTTCAGCGAGGGTTTTTCTGGTTGCAAATAATTGAAACACTAAAGCTTGTTCCAGAGAGGATTTTAGAACATCAAAGAGATGTTCCCAGGATGCAAGCTGTCTTACAGGATCCGAGGGCAAGGGGGCAGCCGGGCTCATGACCCAGAAGCCCAAGGAACCTGGCCTATGACCCGGAAGCCCAAGGAACTGAGGTCACTCCATCGGTGTTTCCAGGAGACGTGGTCTCAGCTCTCCTTTTCTCCACTCCTGCTCCTTCCCTCTCTCTCAGCAGACCAGCTGCCTTTGCTCCTCTCTGTGCACAGTGCCCCACAGCTGCCCAGCTCTGGTCAGGGGCCAGCAGAGCCTGCCTGGCATCTCTGATTTCCAAGTTCCTGGAAGACAGAAGCTGATGATCTCATCTTGAGTCAGATGACTACTCTTGGCTTATTCGCTTATTAATTTAAAAAGTCTTTACTGAGTTCCAGGAACTGTCTTAGGTACCAAGGATATATCCTCCCAGTGTAGATTGTGTGTGTGTGTGTGTGTGTGTGTGTGTGTGTGTGTGTGTGTGTGAAAGAGAGAGAGAGAGACAGACAGACAGACAGATAGACAGACTGTTTATTGGGGCTGGGTTGAGGATTGCAATATTCAGAGAAGGGAAGTATGGGCTTGGAATTAGAATAGACCTGGATTTGGGAGATGCAAATCAAAACTACACTGAGATTCCATTTAACCCCAATCAGAATTAAGAAGTCAAAAAACAATAAATGTTGGTGAGGATGTGGGGAAATTGGAACTCTTCTATGCTGTTGGTGGGATTGCAAACTAGTTCAACCACTATGGAGATCAGTGTGGAGATTCCTCAGAAAACTGGGAATGGATCCACCATATGATCCGGCTATACCACTACTGGGTATCTTTCCAAAGAAGCTGAAATCAGAGAAGTACAGTAATATATGCATACCCATGTTCATAGCAGCATAATTCACAATAGCCAAATTATGGAACCAACCTAGGTGTCCATCAACAGATGAATGGATTACGAAATTATGGGATATACACACAATGGAATTCTACTCAGCAATAAAGAAGAACAAAATTATGTCATTTGCAAGAAAATGGAAGGACCTGGAGAGCACTATGTTAAGTGAGATTAGCCAGTCACAGAAAGTGAAGGGTCATATGTTTTCTGTCATATACGGAAGCTAGGGAGTAATTGGGATATCAGAGGGACTCCAGATAATGGAGGAGAAACCTCAGTGGAGCCAGGGAGGTGGTCTAAGGGAAGGGGAGGGGGAGGAGTGAGGTTCATCAATGGAAATACTACCATTGACTATGTGTACATATGTGAAAATACCAATGTCAATATCAGTACTCAGTCCTCGGTATTGGGAAGGAGGAGATGAGGAGGGGGGGCACCAAGTGCTGTGTATGCCACTGGAAACATGATTTACATTATGATGTGAAACTATAAGGCACCAATAAAAGCATAGTAAAATAAAAAATAGACAGACCTGGATTCAAATCCTGATTCTTCCCCTCACCAGTTCTGTGTGACCCAGGGCATGTTAAATTGTTAAATTACCTCTCTCAGCCCCAAGCTTTTAATCAGTAACACGGGAATGGGAACAATCCTTTATAGGGTAGTCGTGAAGATTAAAGTGAAATGGTGCTTGGAAAACCAGTTGTGTATATAGTGTCTGCCGTATCAGAACCCTGCTACTTTGAGTGAGCTCCTAAACCTGCCTGAATTTGCATCTTCGTCGTAAAATAGGAGGATTAAATCATGGGATGTGTGCCAGGTGTCAGGAATGTGTACATAATGGACACTCCAGTGTGGCCACCACTCCTCTTATTCTTATTCACGTTTTTTCTCTTTCTTCTAGTTCCCATTTGGCCGACGCTTGCCTTGTGACATCTACTGGCATGGAGTTTCATTTCACGACAATGACATATTCTCTGGTCAAGTGAACAAGTTCCCAGGTATCTGCTGTTATTGTTGGTCTTTGAAAGCGTTTCCAGGGCTGCGTCTCCGAGTACACTCTCCTACAAAAACATGACAGTGGTTTGAGATCAAACTTGAGGACTCTTAATTGGGAATCGCCGTGCGTGCTCTGCTCCGTTGCTATTACCTTGGGAGGGAGGTTAACGCAGAGATAATCAGAACTTAAACCTCTGAGGGTTTTAGATTGCAGGCCGGCTTTTGCAGACTTAAAGACAGGCTTTCTTGGTTTAATCCTACTGGTGGAAGAACATGATTTTCACTTGTTGGGTTATAGACCTAATGGGGGGTCAAATGAGGGGACTCCATTCTCAAAATGAAGAAACAGAACATTCTCTTGCAGGAAACAAAAGTCCTAAAATTCTAGGAATATGTAAGAAGTGAAGTATCAGCTTCCTTTTCTTTAAGTATCATATTTGGAGGTACCATTTTTAAGACCAAATATGCCGGTCTCCACACTAGATACTATAAGGTTGTGGGCAGCCTCAGCTTTTTGCCTACTGACATTGTCTCAGTGGGATTAATTCTAGAAAGAGGATTCAGTGCCAGAAAATTGTCATAGCTCACATGTGATGATAGTCTTCTCCACTCTACCCCAGTGTCTACATATTTTCTTTCTTCTTCTTTTTTTTTTTTTTTTTAGTACTGGGGATTGAACCCAGGGGTATCTACCTCTGAGCTACACCCCAGTCCGATTTTATTTTTATTTTGAAACAGGGTCTCGCTAAGTGACTGAGGCTGACTGCGAACCTGCGATCCTCCTGTCTCAGCCTCCCAAGTACTGGGATTACAGGCGTGCACCACCATGCCTGGCTTCTACATATACTTTTTAAATTTTGTTTTGTAATCTTTACTACCTTCTTCTGCTATGATTACTATTATTCATTATTTTTGAGGCTAAAGGTAATGAGACTATGAAGAGAGAAGAGAACATTTGGTTAAGTTTCCAGTCAAAGGGTCTCACACTTATTTTGATGATCTATTGCACAAAGAAATGGAATCGGAACCCAGTCTCTCACCCTGCACAAGGACAAACCATATTCTAATACAATAATAAGTGATTTTAAAATAGGACATCACCCAGGATCCCATCCCTCATTTAACAAATAACAAAGTGAATATTTCTGTATTTCTTCCCCAACTTTAACCATGCTTGTCATTTTTACATGGTGGCAGACTGTAGTTGCCCAAATATAAGTTTTTTCATCTTAATATTATGCTATTTGTATTCATACTAAAGGGAGAATCAATTGACCTTTTTTTTCCTTTGGCATTCTATCCCATGCCTGTAAGAAAACAGCTCTCAGGAATCCCAATATCCATACGTTACACACTGGCTGGTTCTGCCGCATCTGCTAAGGGGTTTCAGTTTAAACACAGACTCACAAGGTCACTCCCATGGGCCACACTTGGCTCAGATTCGCTTAGGAGGATACAGGGCGGGAAACACCTGGCCAGCCGATGTCAAGCACTTCTTTTCAGTGGAGTATCTGCGGGAGTCCCAGGAGCTACTCCATGGCTCTTCAAGTTGTAAGATTAGGTGCAGGGAGACAAGATCCACATCTGTCTTGGCTTAGATGCCCCAGAGGAGCCAGTTTCTCTTAACTGCTCCACAGCATAGCTTCCGAGGACCCCGCAGGAATGATGTTAAGTCACAAGAACCAGTGGCGCATGCTTGTAATCCCAGTACTTTGGGAGGCAGAGACCGGAGGATCCAGGTTCATGACCAGCCTCAGCTCTCTTGCTCTCTCTCTCCCTGTCTCTCTCTCTCTCTCTCTCTCTCTCTCTCTCTCCTTAGTGAGGCCCTCCACAACATCGTGAGACCCGGTTTCAAAATAAAGTATAAAAAATAGGGCTGGGGGCATAGTGCGGAGGTAGAACGCCCCTGCGTTCAATCCCCGGTACCACAAAAAAAAAAAAAAACCACAAAAAAAGTTACAAGAACCACCACACTTGGGAAATCCTAGAGCTGTGGCTTCCTACTGGATTTTTGTGCAATTTAACCATCAGGGGTCATTTTAACTATATGCTTTGTTGTCTAATAACACAGCTAACATTCTATCGCTATTGGTTTCTAGGGACACCGGAGTAGAAAGTTAACCCAAGGTCAATTTGTCCTTAGAGAAGGAGAGAGGAGGTGGGCGTGGTGGCGCAGGCCTGTAATCCCTTCAGCAACTTAGCAAGACCCTGTTTCCAACTCAGAAATAAAAAGGGGGTGGGGGTATAGCTTGGAGGTAGAATGCCCCTGGGTTCAATCCCTAGTACCATAAATAAAATAAAAATAAAAAAGAAAGAGGGTTTTGTTTGGAAACAAGAATGATTCTTGCAGTTGGGGCTACTGCACGGGACTTGAACGGGGTAGCTCCTGTGTCCTCTGTCTTGCTGCTCGGGGTAAGAGCCTTTGCGATGCCACTAGACAGACCTGGGATACTGGGAAAATCCAATTTGGAAGAAACAACTCTTTGAGCAGAAATAAAGTTCCTGAGGCATGACTCGTCAGACGAGGCTTTCTCTGCATTCTCTCCATGCGCTCACGCCTCTTCCAAGAGCTGAGAGGGGAGACAAGGAACTCTGGGTCCATATTTGGAAAACAAATTATAAATACAGAAAGAAGAACTCCTGAAGGACTAGTTTTATTAAAGGCGACGAAAGCATATTCATTCCGAAGAAGCAACTTTGCCCCATCCTATGCTCCACACGCCAGTGATTGGAACGTGTAATTTTCCACTTTACTAACAGCAATTAATTAGCTGTAATGACAGAGCAGGCTCTGGAACCTCCAGGCAGAGCAGCAGCACGGCCACACCCTCCGCCCCGTGGAATCCAGTGATCCTCAGCATCGGGTATTCCAGAACGGCCGGTCCCTTGACCCCGATTGTGTCCACACTTACCGTCCATCTCTTGTATATCCCGTTATTCTAAGCACACGTTTCCTGTGCATGGTATGTTACTTAGAGGAAGTTCTAGGGGACGTGCCAGACCAGTGTAGACACTACATGCCGCATACGCTGAGCAGCTCTGGACACGCATGTGGACGTGACTGCTTGTGTTTGCATCAGCACATTAGACTTCATTCACTTTCTTTTTTTTTTTTTTTTTTTTTTGCGGTACCGGGGATTGAACCCAGGGGCGTTCTACCTCCGCGCTACGCCCCTGGCCCTATTTTTTATACTTTATTTTGAAACCGGGTCTCACGAAGTTGCGGAGGGCCTCACTAAGAGAAGAGAGAGAGAGAGAGAGAGACAGCGAGAGAGCTGAGGCTGGCTGCGAACCCGGATCCTCCAGTCTCCACCT
>PVJS01019970.1:0-33127 GCA_004027185.1 Glis glis | reverse complement strand
TACCTCCGCGCTACGCCACCGGCCCTATTTTTTATGCTTTATTTTGAAACCGGGTCTCACGAAGTTGCGGAGGGCCTCACTAAGTAGAGAGAGAGAGAGAGAGAGAGAGAGAGAGAGAGAGAGGGACAGGGAGAGAGAGAGGGAGAGCTGAGGCTGGCCACGAACCCGGATCCTCCGGTCTCTGCCTCCCAAAGTACTGGGATTACAAGCGTGCGCCACCACGCCCGGCTTCACAAGTGGGATCACTCTTTATCCCTTTCTCTGAAGTCAGTACAGAGTGGCATGCCTCTTGCTTTTTCCATGTTAGCACAGGCAGCTTTTCTTCATTCTTATAACCACGGCTTAGTATTCCAGGTCCATGCAACAGTTTATTTAACCGGCCCCTTTTTATGGAAGCATCTAAGATGTTTCTAGTTTTAAATATACATATATTTTAAATACATTTTTCAAGTATGCAAAAGCCTATGTATATATATACTTATATATACATATATATACATATATATATGGTAGATAGAGTTTAAATTTTATAAACAATGTCGAAATACTTCCTGAAAAATCACTGCATTGAATTATATAACCAACAGGAATATATTGAGGTCAGGCTTGTCCCCAGCATTATCAAAAAAAATTAGGGGCAAATCTGATAGGTAAAAATATACATTTTTAAAAAAAATTTATTATGCTTTTGAATTATAGAAAGTTTTTATACATGCATTGGTCATTTTTATCTGTTTTCAGTAACTTCCTAGTCACAGCCTTTGCCCAATGTTGGGTGGTTGTAGCCCGTGTGTTGAGAGTCTCTGAACACACAGAGCGGGTCCGTGGGCCTGCACCTGCAGAGAAATACCTTCTGCTGCTCCCTGGGGAAAGGTTGACATTTTTCTGATCCTGTGTCTCAGGGAGGGAAAGAAACCAAGGGAAGGGGTATGCAGGCCTCAGTGACAAGAGCCACCAGTATCCCTCCAGATCTCCCTTGTGGAGCAGCAGACCACACAGCCCCAGACCGGGCCCCAGCCCCCAAATCTCATCATTCTCAACATGTTTCACTTTTACAGTCTCCCTCTAAACATAGCATCCCCAGGCCACATATTCTGGGTGAAGCTATACCAATGAGCTGTCTCCGTGTGCCATGTCCTGAGCTAGACCCAAAAATAATTTTCACACATTCTCCCTGACGGTAACCCTGTTAGATAGATATCATGCTCATTTTACAGTTGAAAACAACACAAAGCTCACAGAGGCTAAACAATTTACTTAAAGCCACATATTTCTTATTTACTTACGTAAATAGCTCAGCTGAGATATGAACCCAGGTCTCCAGGACTACCAAGTGCATGCAGCCTAGCACGCAAACTTTGAAGCATGTGAAACATTAAAAATCGGTCTCTAAATGTCTGCATTCTTCCACAAGCAGGTGAGATAACCTCCTCCAGGACTCATGAAAGACTTGGGAACCAGCAAAAAGGCCTTTGCCCGGAGCCTGGCAGCTGGCCAGCCTGCACGCGATTCACCTGGGTCTTTGCCAGGGCAGGGTTGTGCCTGTCTGTGGACCTGCCTTCTGTCAGTTGGCATCTCCTGGCACACCTGCGTGCCCATCTTGGCTGCTCTGTTTTCCTTTGGTGTGTCCCAGAATAGCAGGTCAACTTTGAGCCTGCTTCTGCATCGGTTAAATGGGGATAATGGTAGTAGCCTCACAGGGGCGGTGAGGACATCTGGGTTGCCGTGGTTACATAGACCAACCAAAGGCAGCGAGGCCCCCAGTGATGTGTCCTGGAATTGGATGTCTGCCTGTTCACATTCCAGCTCTTCAAGAGTTTGCTCCTCTGATCTAAAGAAAGCCACTCGACTGCTTAGTTTTGAGTGTTTCCCCACCCATCAAGTGGAGAAACTGAGCCCCGTTTTCAACTAGACAAGGGAGAGGGGGCCTCATTCAGCTGGTATTTTCTACTGTCAACCGAGTGTCGGGACTAAGGCTACTGAGATGACACAGAGCTGGGGCCCTTGGGCCTGGTGGGCAAATGGAGCAGAAAGCAAATTCTCCTTGCAGCCAACCTGCACCTAGTCTCAATAAATCTACCCTCCTCCCATCCCCCTGCCTCTCACAACCACCACCTCCTCGTGAGCACGGCAGCGGCCTCACAGCGCCATCCTCCCACACCCCTCTCTCCTCTGCCACTCATGGTGGGGCTGCTGCAAGAAACCAAGCCACCTGTGTTTGGGGGTAACTTCCCTGGTGCTGCGTGGAAGAGTGATTGGAAGGAAAGAGGACTAGAAGCTCTGAAGACCAAGCCTGAGGTGATCCTGTTCCCAAAGGTGGCTGCCCCATAGCAGCCAGCATAATCTCCCTAAAATACAACTCTGACCCTGACACTCCCCTGCTTTGAACCCCGTCCAAAAAGATACACCTGGTCCCCCATAAACTGGTGCCCAGCCCACCTCATCTCCTATTTCTCCCTGTCAGCATCCCCAACCAATCTGACCCCTGATCCTCCCATTGCCCTCCTCAATGTCCACCTGCATCCTGGTCCCTCTGCCCCTACTCCTCTTACTGGGTCTCAGCCAAGCCTGCTTCCTCAGAAAGACCTCCCCTGACCATCCTCCCACCATAGGTAGAACCTCCGAAGTGTATCCTTTCTCACCTTATAGCACCTTATTCTTTCCTCGATAGCCCTTCTCACATTTGCATCTCTGCATTTCTACTTGCATGGGGGTTTCTTGAACTCCCTCTTTCCCTCTGGAATTGGAGCTCCATGAAGTCAGTGGCCATGTTGTCTTTTTGTGGCTGTTTATTCATAGCCAAGCAGGGTGTTTGCTGCATAGAAGGTACCCAACAAGATTGGATGGATGAATGGATGGATGGATGGAGGATGGTATGATATGATAAATATGATATGATACAATATTATAAATACAATCATAGCTATAATTATGAGTGATCAGGAAAGGGGTCCAAGAAATCTTCTGTGTGAACCTGGTCTAGGAAGAAGAGTACTGTGTTATCATCAAGCAAATTGTTAGGGCATCCTGTTCAGAAGGAATGGCATGTTCCAAGAGGAAGCACAGAATGCTGTGGACACTGTGGAAAACTCCAGGGCAGGTTTTTTCAACTTTGTCACTGTTGACATTTGGGCAGAATAACTTTTTTGGAGGCTGGGATAGCTGTCACGCACACTGTAGGATGGTTAGCAGCACTCCTGGCTTCTACTCACTAGATGCCAGTGGAAACCCCCCCCCGCCCCAGTTGTGACAAACAAAAATGTCCCCAGACATTGCTAAATGTCCCCCTGGAGGCAAAATCACCCCCAATAAGGTCTGCTGCTCTAGGAAGGTGTGACATGCTGGTGTTCTGGGCACTGAGTAGGAATAGAAGGAATGAACGCTGGAGACTAGTTTAGGCATTCTTGAATGCTGAGGTAAGGATGTGAGGAAGGTATCATGAGAGGACAGAGGACTGAAAAGGGTTTCCACGGTGGAACCACTGGTCACAACCCTGGGGAGGCTCAGGAGCAATGCAGAGCACTGAGTGAAGAAAAAAGAGGCAGGTGCCCCCGAGGCCTGGCCGCCTCTCCCCTCAGCAGGCACAGTCTCCCGGCACTGGGCAGGGAGGGAACACCGGAGATGCTGGTGTTCTGTGTGTCATATATACTGGGCCTCCAAACCTGGCTCTTCCACTCCGTTCATGATGGTTGGGCAGGTCACTGTGTTTACCTGAGCCTCTTTCCTTCATCAGTGAAATGGGTGCACCAAAGCCCACCTCACAGGGCCGCAGGGACCATGAACTAAATCATGGACAGGAATGGCCCACATAGCCCCCTCTTTATCCCAGAACAAGCATGTCAGACACGCTTGGTGCTGTCCTTTGATTTGATTTGAGTGAGTTCTCAGAGGCCTGTGTGCTGGGAGCTAGGTTCTCTGGATAGCAGTACTGAGAGGAGGGGCCTAGTGAAAGATGATGAGGTCGTCGGGGCACTGCCCTCCAAAGGGATGAAGTTATTCTGGGACCCCAGTTAGTCCTTATAAAAAGCATTAAGTCTGGTTCCTGAATCTACCTAGATCCCTGGCTACCACATGCCATCCCCCCTCACACATGCTCCCACCATGATGCCATCTACCTTGTTGTAGCACCATGCTGCTTGGACTTTCAGCCTCCAAATCTGTGAGCTGAATAAACCTCTTTTCTTTATAAAGTACCCAGCCATAGGCATTTAGTTATGGCCTAAGACACCATCCTCTTCATTTAGCTTCCAAAAGGTTTTCTCCTGATATTCATATTCCACACTATGAAAGAGTATTTGGTGACTGAATCCAAGGATGGTTTCCAGTGTTATGCACCAAGCACATCCCACATTTTACATTTTCCAAAGAGAAAACTGTGATTTAACATTGAGGTAAAAAACCCCAACGGTAAACTCTAATAATCATGTTAGCTTCAAATAGTCACCATATGACTGGAACCTAATCAAGGGTCAAAAATGTGTTGGGGATCACATCACCCCCTCTTCCATAGCAATGTGAGTTAAGTCCCAACATTCCCACCCTACTTTACACATGAGGAGGCTGAGGTGTTTGAGGAACTCACCCAAGTCCTCAGCCAAGGTAGGCTGGTAAAAGGTGGGACAGGGACTTGAACCCACCAAAGAGATGGCTTCAGACTCCATGCTGTAGCCACAGCACCATCCTAAGCATGGGGGAAACTTTGTCTTCTTGACTGGAATTCACTTGTAACTCGTCTGTCCTAATGTCATTGAAAAGCATGTTTGCTCTTATAAAGATCATAAAATCTAAACAGTAGCTCAGACAACTGCCAGTGCAACTCCCCTCTCGAAGAAGACAGAGCCCTAAGACAGGAGAACCATGGCACTGTGGGCTCATGACTGCATTAGAGACGGAGCCCTGGTCTTTGGAATCCCAGGCCAGCTCACTCCTTGTTCCTACAGAAGAAGTTTCCAGAACACTGCCCAGAGTATACATCCAAGATGGTGTACCAATTCTTTGCCTTGGGAAGTTACATGACTGCTCTGTGTCTGAATTTCTTTAAAATTTGGATCAAAGTAATAACTTCCTTGCTGGGTTCTATTAGCTACTGAGAAAATAAAAGCAAACTCGTGTGTGTGTGTGTGTGTGTGTGTGTGTGTGTGTGTGTGTACACATATTGCTTAGTACAGCATCTAACATTTAAGAAGCACTTAAAAATTGTAACTACTGTTCTTTTATAGTTAATTTTGTGCCAGATGCTTTATATGTATGAGGCCACATCTAACTTTGTTCTGACATTGTGAGGTAGTGTGACCCTCCTCATTTGAGGAAACTGAGGCCCACTTGGTAGAAAGATTTTGTCACGAACATTAAGATATTCTATGGTATACCCCTTAGGGATATGACCCTTTAGGGGTTTCCTTCAAACTAGGACTCACTGCATCTGTCAGGATATATTGCTTCATATATCATATACGCAGATCTACCATGAGAGACAAGGTATTTATTCTTCAGGCTTTGAGATAGCTTTCTGGTATCTCTGAACTGGATGCTCAGTGATTACCAGATCTTTTTTCTCTTTCAAAGAGAAAAAAAGCCCCCAGAGGTGGGTGGGGAGAATAAGGGGAGTAAGAGCTTAAAGTAATCTCCAAACTACCTGCAGGTGTACAGGAAGTTGGGGGAAGGGGGCTCACCATAACCCCTTTTATCCCTCACCTCCCAGAGACATGCAGGTCTGCAAGGCTGTAGCTGTGGGCCTCACAGAACCTCAAGACGTATCCCCCCTTCTCCTTCCCACCTTCCACTTATATCTGACTTCAAATTCCAGCATTTCCACTTACTCTTTCTGTGAGCTCAGATAACTCACCAAATTTTCACCTGCAAATGTAAGTGCATAATTCTTGACTCCCAGGGCATGGGACATCTAAAACAGTGGTTCTCAACTTTGGCTGCACCAAGGGGTAACTAGGGAAGATTTCATTAATACTAATAGCTGGGTCTCACCCCCAGAGATTCTGATCAAATTGTTCTGACATGTGGCCTAGATGTTAGGAGTTTTAAAATCTCCTTTGGTGATTCTAATATGTAGTTAAAATTAAAAAAAAAAAGCTGAGAACATCTGATATGCATGTAGCAGGCACCAAATTAATACTGCCTCATCACATTTCTTTAGTGTTAATTGCTTGTTTAAAATTTATTTTTAAAGGCCTTATCACTTTTTCAAGATGGCTCAAGAATTCTTTATTCCTGCCACCCCACCCCACTATGATCTCATATCAACAACCTCTGCACTTTCAAAACAAATGACTCAACCCCCAGCCCACCAGCCAGGCTCTTTATCTAGCTCTGGCTCCTAGTTTCTGGATTGGAGGGAGCCAGTTGGTTAAGATACACAATGCCCTCCTGGAGATGCCACTGAGAAAATCAGACAGATGGAATGATCCATTGTTCACTCTTCAGCCAGGGAACTACATTATTTACCTCCAAAGCTCTCTCTTAGGAAGTGCAGAAGCACTCATTATAAAACCCCAAGTTCTCTCAGGTGGGTCATAAGTGACTATTTCTCCCACCTGTGACCATGCGAAAGAAACCCCCACCTGTGCATGAATGCCCACCTCCATTCCTCATGGACTGTCCCATGTCAGGAGATGCACCATCAGCCAGTCACTCATTCCCGGCCACGCCTCCCCCGAAGACACTACTCCCATCACGCTTCTCCCCGAAGCTCTCTATGTTTCACACATGTGTGTCCTTTGCCTTAAAGGCCTTTTGCTCCCCTGGTCTACCCGGAGATTGGACTCCCCTTTAAAACCCCAGTTCAAACTTTATTCTCTGCAGCTTACCTGACCTGTGTCCCATCTTAACCCCAAGTCCTCCCACCCACTTCCCCCATCAATAGAATTCACTTCCTTCCACCCGTGCACCCTCATAATCTTTGTAATGTTCAGGAATAATATTCACCATGACACATTATGCTCATTTGTTATACTGAATCAGGATTTTGTAATTTTGCCTTTTTATGACCAACTCCTAGTGTAGGGGACAGGGCCTTAGCAGGTGCTTGTTGGACTGAATCCAACTCCGTCCTCAAATCTACACCAGCCAGTTTTTGAAACACCTCCCCAAAATAATCAAGGCAGGTTTTTCTCTGTCACCACCTGGAAGCTTATTTGCATTCATCTGCCAAGATAAAATTTTAACAAGGAAAGGTTCATTTGCTTGCCCACATACATAAATATGAGTCCCAAAAACGAATGAATAAACACTTACCATAAATCTGAAATAACACAAAAGATGTCTCATCCCTGGAAAGAATAACTACATTTTACAGGAAAAGGAGCCTATTTGGCTGATGGAAGGGTGGAATTTTCTGCTGTTTTATTTCCCAGGATGGGGGTCCTGGGGGCTGATGGGAGAAAAGCACCTAACTTACCTTCTCCGGAGCAGGGAGCTGCAAGTGATTCACCTCCAAGGGGGTGATGAGAGGAACGGTCTGGAAGCCATCCTCCACTGACGGTGGCTTCGCTCCCTTCTCACCGGGGTTGCTGTTCAGCTTCACCATCCTTCTGCCTTTCTTCCAGACCTAAGGCAAGCAGAGGGAGTCTGGTTATGGCAGGAGCTGAGGCAGGGAAGGAGGGCTGGAGACTGAAAAACAGCGCTGTCCTTAAGGGCTCCACTTGGGCGGTTTTCAATCTAGCGGCCGGTCATCCATCTCCTGCTAGATTTCCTGACATGATTCCCATTGTCCAGTAAAACTTATTCAATCATCAGAACACCACCTGCCCGTGGGGTTCAACAGCCCTCAAATTGGGGGAACCAAGGAAAATCCCAGACCTACATAAAAAATACAAGCTTAAAAAAATCACCCAAGCTTTAAAAAAAATAAAATACCTAGCTAAAGTATTCTTGTAAACCCATGGAAAAACATATTCTTGGTGCATAATAAAGTCCCATCATTCTGGGTCCCCCCTGCAGTATGATAAATTTCACCTTGGCACCCTGGTTGCTATTTTATTATGTTGCTTATTTTTTTTCTCTTCAGCAATCCCCCTGAAACACAATAAATGCACTCAGTGTCTCTCGGTGCACTCTTTTACAGTGTCCATAGATTGTCCATGAGATTCAATTTCCTGAAACAACAAAAAGCAGGCTTGAACCCGATCCTGTTATTCAGCCATGGAATGCCTCCATTTCCTCAATAGCGAAGGGCCATTTTTTTTTTGTTGTTGTTGTTGTTCCATGGAAAGTTAGCAGCCCCCATATTGCAAGATTGCCAACTAAATAAACAAATCACATGTATTCCTCTCCAGCTCCCTGGGAAGTCAAACGGTGCTTCCCTCCACCCTCGAAAGCCCCGCACAGCTGAATTCCTCTTGGTCAATCCTGCTGTGGAACGTTATTAGACAAAACAGGGTTGTGTTGTGGGGATAACAGGGGTGGCGAGGGTTTGCAGGATAGAGGGGATGGTTACAATAAAAACGAGTGCCCACTTACTGCGCTGCGCTCCCGGGGGTCAGAGTGGATTCAATTCAAGCCAATTTGGGAGGAGGAGGACAAGCGTTGGTCCTCCCTCCTCGCCGGGCTCGTGGTGCTGAAAGGACAGCGCCTCGGTGCCGGATCCGAGCTTCTGAGAGCGCGGCGCCTGCTCGCGCCCGCGCCCCTCCCACCGGAACGCTCACACCATCTGTCATCTGGCACCACCTGCTGTTCCGCAGGCCGCAACCGCTGCACGGGACGAACTGGCTTCCAGAAAGTGGGAGGGGCTCTGGCCAAGCCCAAAAAAAGTAAAATAAATAAATAATTAAAAAACAATAAAAATTTAAAAATGAGTGCATATGCCAGAAAAAGCAACTCGTGAACCTTTGGGGAAAGTGGGAAAGCAGGCAAGTGTTTACAAGGGTCACCTCCGAAGGCCTTTCTGAACAATGTTGTGAAACAGTCTGGTTCAAGACCTATACTGTGGTCTGCCCTGGGGCCACTTTCCCGGCCGTTTTCAGGTGTCTCCCTCGTTTGTAAAATGTGGTTTCTAATAGTACCTACTGGTGGGTTTAGTGCAAGGCATGAATGAGATGCACCGGGAACATGTCTGGTACAAGGGGGGGCGAAGGACAGCACCACAGATCAGGGGCTGCTGCTCTCACAAGCCGACTGGGGTCGATCGCGCAGGTCAGCTAAAGCCACAGAGCCTGAATGGCACCAGAACTGGGATTTGAACCCTGATCCATGGCCTTCGAAGTTTAGAACCAGCACACAGCATCATATGGCATCCAGGTTAGTGTCTGGAATCAAAAGGGCCAAGTCCTAGTGTCGGATCTACCAAACTCTGAGTATGTGGATCTTGAGTATTTTGCATTCGCTCTCTGAGCCTCCATTTCCTCATTCTCTGATTGAAAATGATGACTCTTCCCTCACACAGTAGCCACATATGAGAAGAAGATTGTGCCCAAGGCACCCCCTTTTGTTTGGGAATAAGGTTATTTATGGCTGAATTATTTCAACCTTTCAGACTGCTCTTACACTCTCTTAAAATCCTCTGAGGTTAAGACCTTGCTACTGGTTTCATCCAGCTGTGGTTCAAATCATTGTCGGTTGTTCATCCCAGCTGCACTGCTGTTTATGGTGCATTTTATGAGGTCCATCTGCCTTGGCATTCGTAATAGTGTCCCTTTTTACTTTCAAAAGTATCCTGCTTGCATGATAATTTGCTCATCCTAGCTAGTGCTCACATACTAAGCATACACTCTTCTAGTTAGAAGGCCAGAAGAAAACATAAATATTATCTCTAATGTTCAGTAATGAAGTGTGTGTGTGTGTGTGTGTGTGTGTGTGTGTGTGTGTGTGGAGAGAGAGAGAGAGAGATACAGAGAGAGAGAGAGAGAGAGAGAGATATTTCTAAGACAATAAAGGCTATAACACAGCAGAGTTTCACAGGGCATTATGGAGAGAAGTATGTATCTATGTGAGGAGATATTCTAATAAATGTTAGTCCTCAACTCCCTCCTTTCCGAAGACCTGGATGATTTTAAGGACAGCATAATGTAGACAACCACATGGATTCATTTGTGAACACTTGCTGCCCAAAACAAGAAGAAATTCCCTTTGATGTGTCTCATAATTGATTCACAAGAAGAAACTGCACTTTTAATAATATAAAGCCAGGGGTCCTGAGAGTTTACTAAGGGCCTGTCCCATGGCAATGGGAAACTCAGGCTTCCTGATATGTGATGTTAGAAGACAGGCTGCAGGGAGAGACAGGAGGCCCATGTGATGTGGAAGATTCTCCCTTGTTAGAGAATGAGGTTGAGAGGTTCTTAATAGAATAGACTATTATTCTCCTATGGAGTTACTTAAAATACAATTTATAGATGAAAATAGAAATCATTACATCTTCTGATGGGCTTTCAATGTATGTTGATGTAGTATATAAGAAAAAGACAATACAAAGAGTAGGGGATAAAGAAGGCAATGTGTTGGTAATGTTTCTATATTCCACTTGAAGGGGTAAAGCATCAATTCCAACTAAACTGAAAAGTTAAGTATGTCTATTGTAATCTCTTAGGACAATCACAAAGATGCAAAAATATATAGTCAAAATGGAATAGATAAATTTAGATAGAATACAAAAAAGTCCAAATAGCCGAACAAAAGCAGAAAAGGGGAAACAGAAACCAAAAAACTGAAAGAAGAAAACAAGTAATGAAATAGTATACTTACATCTAACCATATCAATAATTACATTAAATGTAAATTGTTAAAACAAACCAATTTAAACAATTTATCAGAATAGAGGAAAAATATGAACCAAATAAATGCTGTCAACAAGAAACTCATTTCAAACATAATAAGTAGGTTAAAAAGTAAAAAGATGGACTTTTGGCTTTTGACTCAGAAGGAGCCAAGGTGCAATTTTCTTCTGCCATTCCATACCCAGCTTTATCCAATCAGCCACCTCTTCCATGTCATTCAGGTTCCACCACAACAAGATCAAAGTCATATGTCTGAGGTACATTGGTGAGAAAGTAGGTACCATGTCGGTACCTGGATCCTAAGATCAGCTCCTTGTATCTTCCCTCCAAAAAAAGATTGCTGATGACATTGCTAAGAAAACAGTTTATTGGAAGGGCTTAAGGATAAAAGCAAAACTAACTGTTCACAACACACAGGCCTAGATTGCAGTGCATTCTGCCTCTGTCCTACACAGAAGCAGAGAGACAGCAATGAGAGTAGAAATATAACTTTTGATGAAATTTGCAACATTACCTGACAGATTTAGCACTGATATTTGGCTAGAGAACCCTCTGGAACCCTTTCAGAGATCTTGGGGACTTGGGGATCTTTAAGAAATCTTGGGGACTTCCTAATCTGTTGTCTGTAATATTGTTGGCCACCATCAGCAAGGATATAAAACAGGATTTATCAACTTCACCACTATTTACATCTTAGATGGATAATTATTTTGGAGGGAGCTGTCTTGAATATTGTTTAGCAGTATCCCTGTCTTTGCTTACTAGATGCTAGCAGCATCCTCCTCCAAGTTGTGACAATCAAAAATGTCTCCAGACACTGACGAGTATCCTTTGAGAAACAGAGGGGAATAACCATCCCTAGGTGAGAACCACTGCTATAGAACCCAAAACACCATCAATCAACTGGATCTAATTAACATGTATATAATATTCCGCCCAATGACAGAAGAATAAACCTTACTTTTAAATGTTCATGGATCATTTACAAAGATAGATTACATCCTGAGTTATAAAACAAACCTGAATTATTTGAGATGATACAAAGAATATTCTCTGACCATAATGAAGTTAGACCAGAAGTCAATGACAGGATAGCAGGAGAATCTCCAGAAGGCTGGAAACTAGACAACAAATTTCTAAATAATCCATATGTCAAAGATAAAGTCTCAAGGGAAATTAGAAAATATTTTGGACTCAACAAAAAATGAAAATATAAAATATCAAAATTTGGGAAGTGTAGCTAAAGCAGTGCTTAGAGGAAGACTTACAGCATTAAATATGTGTGTTATAAAAAAGAGTCTCAAATAAATTACCTCTACTGTCACTCAGATAAATGAAAGCAAAATAAAACCAAAGCAAACAGAAAGGGGACTAAAGAGCAGAAACCTATAAAATTAAAAACAGAAAGACAACAGAGAAAATCAATGAAAGTTCTTTGGTTCTTTGAAAAGATCAGTAAATTTGATAAACCTCTGGGGAGAATGACAAGAGAGAAGAGAGACTACACAAATTATTAGTATCATAAATGAAAGAGGGGATATCACTACAGAATATGCATAAATTAAAGGAATAATAAGGGGCTACTACAAACAACTGGTGGAGTAGATTCAATTGACTAATCCCTCAAATGCTATGAATTATCAAAACTCACCCAAAATGAAATGACACCAAAATAAATCTTCAAGCCGGGCATGGTGGCACACGCCAGTACTTGGGAGGCTAAGACAGGAGGATCACAAGTTCATGGCCAGTCTCAGCTACTTAGTAAGGCCTTCTGCAACTTTATTGAGGCCCTGTATCAAAATAAATAATAAAAATAGGGCTGGGGGTTGTAGCTCAGAGGTAGAATGCTCCTGGGTTCAATCCCCAGTACCACAACAAATAGATAAATCTTCAAAACCATATGATTTCACAGGCGAATTCAGCCAAATATTTTTAATTAAATAAGACTGATTCCACATAATCTTTCAGAGGCTATAAGAGGAGGTAAACAGTTTTAAACTCATTCTGTGAATCTAGTAATAGCCTGATGTCAAAAACAAAGACAATACAAGAATACCAGTACACCTAATAAATATAGGTACAAAGTCTTCTGCAAAAAATCTAGAAAATCAAATATAGCAATAGGCAAAAAGAATAATACACTATGTACAAGTGGGCTTTATCTTAGGAATGTAACTAATGGAAAAAAACAATCACAACAAAAACTCTCAGAAAACTTGGAATAGAAGGGAACTTCCTCAACCTGATAAAGGGCACTGTAAAAAGTTAATGTCATACTTAATGGTGAAACAGTGAATGTCTTCCTCCTAAGATCTGAAACAAGGCAATAATGTCCACTCTTCCCACTTCTATTCAACACCAGCTGGTGCAGTGAAACAATAAAAATAAGATGTGTACAGATTGGAAAGAAAGAAAGAAAACTATCCTCATTTCAGGCAGCATGATTATTTACATAGATAATCCCAACAAATCTCTTTTTCAAATTCCTAGAACTAATAGATGGGTTTAGCAAAGTTGTGGTTACATGAATGTGCACAAATTAATCATATTTCTATATCTAGCAATAAACGGTCAAAAAACAAAGTATCTTAAAAATTCCATTTATCATTGCTCCGTAAAGTGAAAAAACTTGGTATAAATCTAGCAAAATACATACAGGATCTATATGGTTAAGACTAAAATGCTTATAAAAGATCTCAGAGAACTAAAAAATTGAAGACATGCCAAGTTTGTGATTTGGATACTCAACATAGTAATAATGTCAATTCTTTAAAAATTGATCTATGGGCAAATTTTCAATTCTTACCTATTTTTTGTAATTAACCAAGATCACTCTATGTCTGTGGAAAGGCAAGGAAGTAGAACAATTAGACATTTTTAAAAAGAATAACAAGAGGAATCACACTACTCAAGTTTAAGACTTACTGTAAAGCCACAGTATTTTAGATAGTATTTCATTGGCAAGGGGATATACATATAGATTAATGGAAGAGAATACACAGAAATAGACTTACACAAATATGACCAATTGATTTTTGGCAAAAATACAAATGCAATTCAATGGAGGAATCGGTTTATAAAAATAGTATGGAACAATAAATCTTGACCTATACCTCATGCCTTATATAAATATAGATCTATAAAACATTTAAGCAATCTCTTTCTTTTTAATGTAGGCACTCAAAGCTATAAACCTTCCTCTTATTGTTGCTTTTGCTGTATCTCACGTTCTGCAATGTGTTTCCATTTTCATTTGATTCTAAGAATGTTTTAATTTTCCCTTTGATTTCTGCAATGACCCACTGTTTGTTCAAAAGTATTTGTTCAATCTTCATGGTTTGTAGAATTTCCATAGTTACTTTTGGCTTTGGTTTCCAGTATCATTCTATTATGATTTAATAAAATATAAGAAATTGTTTCAATTTTTAAAAATTTGTTGAGACTTGCTTTATGGCATAATATATGATTTATTTTGGGAAAAATTGCATGTACTGATGAAAATATATTCCTCAGTTGTTGGATGAAATATTCTGTACATATCTGTTAAGTCCATTTGATTTATAGTGTAATTTAATTTTTATGTTTCTTTGTTGATCTTTTTTGGTCAGGATAATCTATCTATTGGAGAGGGTGGGGTACTGAAATCACCCACTATTATTGTATTAGGGCTTATCTCTTCCTTAATGTTCAGCGGTATTTGTTTTATAATATTGGGTAGTGTTACATTTTGTGCATATATATTCATAATCATTATATCTTGTTTATGAATTATTCTATTAATCAAAATGTGCTGACTTTCTTTGTTTCTTCTGATTCTGACTTAAAGTCTGTTCTGTCAAATAAGAGTATAACTACTCCTGCTTGCTTTAATAGTCTATTTGCTTGAATATCATTTCCCATCCTTTCACTTTCAGTCTATGTATGTCTTCACTAATGAGGTGAATTCCTGATAGGTAGCATATTGTTGGGTCTTGTTTTTAAATCCAATCAGCCAGTCTGCATCTTTTAATTGGAGAATTAAGACCATTTACATTCAGGGTTATTATTAAAAGGTATGTACTTGTTCCTGTCATTTTGTTGTTTTTCTTCTGGTTGTTTTTAATGTTCTTTGTTCATTTCTCCCTCCTGTATTCATCTTAGAGTTTTGATGGTTTACTGTATTAATAATGTCTGATTCTTTCCTAATTCTTATTTGCTTATCTATTCTTCTAGTGAGATTTATTCTTTCCCATGCTAGAGGACATGCTTTAAAGGAAATATTTACCTACTTTCCAACTTTGTCTGAGGAGGCAATAATGTAGAGTTGAAAAGGATATGAATGATGGGGTCAGATATGAGATTTTGAATCCACCTCCAGCATGGTTCCAGGTCTTGAACAATTCACAACCTCCTATAGTTTGGATGTTGAATGTTCCCCAGAGGTCCATATGTTAAAAGTTGGCCCACAGGGTAGTGCTATAGGGTGATGTTAACCTTTTGAGAGATGGGACCTAATGGGACATCCCTAGGTGATTGGGGGTGTGTCCTTGAAGCGGATTGTGGAACCCCAGCCCCCTCCTTTTCTGCTTTTGCTTTCTGGCTGATGCAGTTAGTGGTTTTGCTCCATCATGCTCTTCCACCATGATTCACTGCTGCACTACAAGCCCAAAGCAACAGGGCCAACTGATCATGGCTTGGAAGCTCCAAAATGATGAGCCAAAGTACAACTTGTCTCTTTGTAAGCTGGTTATCGCAGGTATTTTTTCATAGTGATGGAAAGTTGGGCAACACAGTAGTAGTATCTCATTGTTCTTTTAAACAGCTGTTTTATTATAATTTTAATCAAGATTTTTTATGTTTTCAGCAGAGGGATTGCTAAGACAAGCTTCTCCATCATCCCAAAGAAGAATTTGAGACTTTTACTCTTAGGTCCTAAGTTTAAAAGTCCCCAAAAAGGGCCCACTTCTAAGAAGGGAAATTAACTTTGTAAGGGAATGACAATTCTCATTCAAAATACATGGTTGAAGTAGGCCAAAGCATTTCACAGAAGAGAGAAAAGAAGTATTTCTAAAATGTGAGGAGTGCTGAGCACTTTAAGTAGCCAATATCTATCTACCACAGTGCTGTGCTGAAGAGTTTAAACTTTACCCTCAGCCTAAGGATACATTCTAGGGCAGTGTATTGGCATTGACCTGGATGAAACACAGAAATAATGACTCTAGAACATTATCTGACATTGCTAGGTGGTTTTCCCCATCAATAACTTACAAAGAATATTTTTAAATAATCCATGGTTTTAGTATGGTATCATAATCACTGTTTTAATTATAATTTTAAATGATATTGTTTCTATGAGTTTCCAACCATTTTCCTTAACAATTGTGAGTCTATTATGGGAATTAAGAATTCAGTCTCTGGACCCAGAATGTTTGTGGTCAAATCCCATTTTTGCTATTTGCTATATTTATGCACTTAAGTAAGTTATTTAATCTCTCTGTGCCTCAATTTCCTCATTGTAAACTGAAAACACTACTAATTCTTGCCACATTGAGTCATTATAACGACTAAATGAGTTAATACATGTAAAATACTTATAACAACAACTGCATGTGCAAAACAACCAGTTCTTATATTAACTGTTTTTAATTTTTCATTGTATTGATTTATATTTTTAAAAATTATTTTCTTCTGCTGGGCGTGGTGGTGCACACTTGTAATCCCAGTACTTGGGAGATGCGGAGGATCCAGGTTTGCAGCCAGCCTTAGCTACTTAGTGAGGCCCTCCACAACTTAGTGAGACCCTGTTTCAAAATAAAGGATAAAAAAATAGGGCTGGGGGTGTAGCTCAGAGGTAGACGGCCCCTGGGTTCCATCTCCAGTACCACAAAAAAAAATATTTTCTTCTTCCTGATTTCCTTAAGCTTATCTTATTTCTGTCGTTTGAATATCCTGGGGCAAATATCTAGTTTGTTGATTTGTCTTCTTCCAACTTGATAATGAAAAATTAATGCTATTACTTTGTTTCTGATTATTGCTCTTTTTTCATGATCATCTTTCAAGTATTTTATAACTAAAGGTCTTTTCCCTTTCTCTTTAGTGCAAGAGTTGTTCAGTAAAATGGTTTGATTTTAGTTTCTAAATGTTTGGTTTTTGTGGTTGCTATAATGTATATCATTCAAGAGTCATTTCTGGTTTTATTGCAAGTTGTCTAAGAGTGTGGTCTGTATATTTTCTGCTTTGGAAAATATATTAAATTTTTTCTTCATGCCCTAATTTATGAACTATCTGTTGAAATTCTCTGGGCGTAAGAAAAGTAATATCTTCAATAAATACAGATTTTTACACATAATTATTAAATATGTCGATTACTTACGTTATTGAAATCTCCTATGCCCTCATTTATTTTTTATTTGTTTGATCTGTCAGGAGATGAGAGAAAAGTATTTCAATTTTCTAGTTCTGTTGTGAAATTTCTCTTTGTATAAAGCTATGATATTTGACACATCATTTCATGATATCACATCTTCTCATGAATTTTGTTTTTATGAATGTAAAATGAACTGTTAGTTATATTTAGTATTTTGTGATTTTAATTCTTCTTTATCTAAAATACAACAGCAAAGCTTTATTTCTATGATTTGTATTTGCTCTTCTCAGTCTTTTACACTTGGGCTTTGTTTTTTGTACTAGGTCATTATAAGTAACCATTTTAATATGAGAATTTAACCTCTTAAATTTCTTACCATGTCATGTATTGTCTTATAGTTGTCATAATTTTATCTGGGTCCTTTCTATTTCCTTCATTTTCTTCCTTGTTTTCTACATAAACTTTTTTTGATCCTATAGTTTGGAAGGGACAGGTAATTTTTAAATTATGTCTTGATTTATTTTTAATATGTAAAAACATATTTGGATTGACATTCATCACCCAGCCTCAAAAATAGAACAAATTATTTTTATCCTCTTCCCATGTAAAATGAGATACTCAGCAAAGATTTATTTCTCCGTCTCATTTTCCTGCCTCTCCTTTCTCTCATATATATCAGTTTAACCTCAGAAGTTAAACTCCAGGCTTTCTTTTCACTAATGCATATTTTCCACTATTTTATCTCTGTTCCCTGAGATACCCTTGTCAGAAATAGAAGTACGAAGAAAAGTGAATACAATGAGAGTTTTTCCAGAAGGCCTCAAATGATGCTTTATCAGAAATAATTATTTTACATACATAAGTTTCAAAGGATCTGCACTGCTTCTGAGGTTGGTTTTCATTGTATCTTAGCATTTAGTGTTTTGTTTTGTTTTCATGTATAAATATACCTCCAATGAAAGAGATGCTAAAAGCATTTTGAATGTCTCATTATAAATCTCATTAAATTGACAGTTTAAGAATGTTATTCAAAATTTAATGGTCTGATAGGAATGTAAGCTTTTTAGAAATCTGTTCTGAGAACCTCCCAGAGGCAAGCATAAAAGAAAGATATGCTCACACTATTGCTAGGAGCTCTATATTTAAATTTCAAATACCAGAAGTCAGAAAACTATGAAAAGTGTGAGATTCTCTTTCTTCTTAAAAAGGGAAAGAGACCTTGACTACTTTTGATTTAAAGGAAAAGGGGACAATAGACAGTCAGAAAGGCAAGTGGCAGGAAGGCTAGTCAAAATTTCTCCTCTGGCTGGCTAGAAATAGATGAAGAAGGAAATTCTCTAAGTAAAAGAGGCAAGCCCTAGGGGTGAAAACTGACATAAACTTAATAGAAGCAGAATTACATACAAAGAACCCTTCCAATTAAGGTCTAGAAATACATATAGAAAGATATAAGTTGATCTGAATAAAGGCTTTTTGAGAAAGTTTTTTAATTTTGCCTAGAAATTCATGTCTTTAATGGCATTCCAAGAAATCATTTTCCTATTAAATGATCCATTCACCTGTCTCTTCTAATAAAGCACTTCCTGGTGTGTCTTGTAAAATAAATCACAATGGAATGGAAAGGTTTCCCAAAAGCCAACTATGAGAAGGTTTAAAAGCAAGAAGTTCTTAAGAGAGTGTTCTCAAGATAGAGGAAAGAGAAGACCAGAATTGGCCAGAGAGGGAGAATTTGGGCAATGACAGCTTCAAGAAGGTACTGGGCCAGTCCTACAAGTAGCGATGCAGCTGGGTAGCCTGAGTTGAGGTGCAGGCATGTGACCTTCCCAGAAGGGCATAACCTTGGGCAAGAAGGCCCTCTTCATCTACCTCATAGGTAAATGAAAGTCTTTTAAAAAGCCCAGTGTAATCTGGTCTGTTTCTCTCTCTCTCTCTCTCTGTTTCTCTCTCTCTCTCTCTCTCTCTTTCTGTCCCTCTTACTCCACTGGACCTCTCTTCTAGTTTTTTGTTTGTCCGTTTGTGTTTCGGTTTTATTTGTTGTTGTTGTTTGTTCTGTTTTTTGTTTTTGCCTCCTATTCTCCAGCCTCCAGGCTCTGGCCTCACCAGGACGCTCTTGTGCATTTACCCCATATATCTGCATGCCTGGCTTCCTCACTCCTAGTTTTATCTAAATATCACCTTCTATGTGAGGCCTTTCCTTCACCACCCTACTCAACATTGCTTCCCTGAAACATTCTCATGTCCTCATTTATTGCTTTATTTTCTCCTTAGCACTTTTTTTTAAAAAAACATACTATGTACTTTACTTATTTAGTTTATCATCTGCCTTACCCCAAAGGCAGGGATTTTTATGTCTTGTTCACTTTTGTTCCCCCAGTGCCTAGAACAGAATCTGGTACATGACATTTATTCAATATATATGAAACACAAATGGATGGATGGACAGATGGATGTCCCACTTGAACCTGACTCACATAAGGTAGGAGATTCCTGTACAGATGCCAACACTCCTCCATAATCTCTGCCCTAGCTCATTATATAATTGAAGACTCCCACCTTCAGGTAGGAGTGAGTAGTACATGTTAGTAAGTACTTGGCATTACCTTTTGTTGGGATAATTTCAGTTTTCATTTGGTCTCTGCATCTTGATGTCCTGAAGATTCCATTTCATGGTGATTTTTTTTAAAAGAGAGAAGATATGACTCAAAGAGAAAATATTCTAATATGCCGTATACTAAATACAGTCTAATGAAACCACCTGTAGTAGAATGAGGGTATTTCCAGTTGTTTGAGATTTTTCTCTAAACTCCAATAGATTCCAAGAATAATAGGATCCAATGAGGACACATTAATGTCCTGGGAAAACAAACATGACAACTGAAACTCTGGAAGCCTTAGTCTGTGCAATAAATCAAAATAATGAGAAGAATAATAAGCAAAATGCATATACAGATTGGAAGGAACAATAAAAATATCCATTCAAAAAACAAAATAATTGTCTTTGTGGAAATCATAAAAAATATATACTAACAATTTGCAATGGAAAACTCAAATTAAATGTATCATTAAGAATAGAACCAAAAATCACAAAATATTTGTCTACATCTTACAAAATATGCTCCAGATCTGTAGAGAAACTACCATGTATTCAAAACCCAACTAAATTTTAAAAGATTAAAATAAATGAAGACCTATACCATGTTCATGAATTAGAAGATTCAATATTATTATGATGACAACTTTCACCAAACTTATCTATATGCAATTAAATAAAAATGCCAAGAGAATTTCCTGTATACACCAATAAGCTGATTTTCAAATTTATATGAAAAGGCAAAGGAAGTAAAATAGTCAAAATAATTTGGGGGGGATCTTAAGTTGTAGAATTCATTACATAACTTCTAAAAATACTATTGCTCATAGGCTAAACTATCCAAAACTTACTATAGCTTCAAGGCAGTGTGGTATCTGAGAAAGAATAGACACATGGATCGATGGAAAAGAATGGAGCAGCTATAAATAGGTTCACAAACATGGTCAATTGATATTTTTAGAGGAAATTTTGTTATATTATTATAAGTACCAATTTAGCCTAAGGATTAACATACAGTATTATAAATTAACTTTTTTAGATGATTGTAAATTCTGAAACAATTGTAAGAACCAATAAAGGGATCTCAGATACCCTTTACCTAGGTTCCCCCAATGGTGACATCTTGCAAAATTACAATGAAAAATCACATCCAAGATACTGACATTGATACAGTTAAGATACAAAACATTTCCATAACAAGGATACTTCATGTTGTCCTTTTATAGCCACATGCACTTCTTTCTGGCCTTAATACCCTCCTTAAACTCTGACAACCACAAATCTCTATTTCAATAATTTTGTCATTTCAAGAATATTATGTAGATGGGATAATATACAATCTTTTGAGATTACCTTTTTTCACTCAGCATAATTCTCTAGAGATTCATCCAGTTGTTGTGTCAATAGTTTGTTTACTTTTATTATTGAGTAAATGAAACATTCACTACAGAGTCCAAAACAGAAGGTGCAAATAATATCGCATAACAATATTTTGGTCAACAAATGAATCACATACACAACAGTGACATCATAGCTGTAGTAAAAACAATGCATTCCTCATGTGTTTGTGTTGATGCTGGTAAACAAACCTATTGCACTGCCAGTCACATAAAAGAATAACACAGGGCTGGGGATGTAGCTCAGTGATAGAGTACATGCCTGGCTTGCACTAGGCCCTGGATTCTATCCCCAGCACTGCAGGGAAAAAAAAGTATACAATATTATGGATCATAATGTCATTATATAGCCATGTGTAGCAGCACATGCTTGTAATCCCAGTACTTGGGAGCCTAAGACAGGAGGATCACAGGTTGGAGAATAGCCTCATCCAATAGCGAGACTCTCAGCAACCTAGAGAGACCTTATTTCAAAATCAAAAAAATAAAAGGAGCTTGGGGTGTAGCTCAGAGGTAGAATGCCACAGGGTTCAATTCCCAGTACCACACACAAAAAATATATGTCATTGTATAATAATGACCTATATCATTAAGTAATATCAATATTATGTGCTATATGTAATACTATATATATTATATATATTATGTACTATGTGTAATATACTAGTACATAATATTGATAATGATAGTAAACAACTGTGTTACTGGTTTATGCATTTACTATATTAAACTTTTGTTGTTATATTAAAATATACTCCTTATAATAGCAAGTGTCTACTATGAAGCAGTATATTCTTATGCTGATAGCAGCCTCATATATTGTGTTTACTACATCTGATTGCATCAAGAGTCCATGTTGAATTATTGATCCACACCACCTAGGTTTGTGAGTATACTCTGTGATGTTTGCACAATCATGAAGTCTCCTAATGATGCATTTCCCAGAATGTGCTGCTGCATGACCAGACTACTGGGCTAAAATAAGCTGTCTTTGGTCTAAGAAGAGGAAATGAAGAATCAGGTATATATTTGGCAAGTGAATGTTCCCACTCACGGAGACCAGAGAAAAGAGCTTCGGCTGGAGAAGAGAAGGCAGGAATATATAATGGTCTGAGATTTTAACATAAGGGTCATTAAACCCTGCTAGACTTATAGAATCACAAATAAGTCACACTATCACAACTGATGTCAGCAAAGTCCAATTATATTATATTTAACAAAACAGAGATTTAATACACTTTCACCAGAAATTATTAAACAAAAATGAAAAGATTTAGAACATTCATTTCAGTCAATGTCTTCATTACTCCATGGTTTTAGAACAGAGAGACAAATTAAGTTATCCAGCATTAGACTCATACTGTAAAGCTAATAAATATTGACACAAATGATAAAACAGACCATATTAATATGTCAAGTTGAACAAGTCACATAAGTAAAAACTACATTGAAGCAAACCTAAAGTTCTAATTTACCTTTACCACAAAACTTTATGAGACATAAATTAGGATATAAACGTGTCTCATTGTACAATGGATTTAAGTTGTATAAGCTGAAAACTAAAGCTCCACTCAAGGATTTAGCAGCCTAATATTTACTCAACACATTTCAAAGAAGCTGGATGACCCTGTGTGAGGGGAACCGTGGACCCCACGTGGGAGGCAAGGCCTAGGCCATGTGGCCAGACAATGCCTCCTTCAACTGCAAACAGGTGGATTTGGTAAACAGTCACTAGAAGAATTAGGCTATTGGAGTCTAATTATGCAATTGAGTTATAACTAGAGGAAGAAACAAAACCATGAATGCCATGAATGATTTTCTAGTCCTTACATCTTGTACTAGTTCATGAGAATTGTGTATATTGCCACTTTGCTACACCTTTGTAAGACAATCAAGGAAACCCACCCTCTCAATGCCTCGCCAAAAGAATTGATGTCATCACGGTTCTCGTCCTGGATATTTAAGGAAAAGGATCCACCACCTCAAGGGAAAAAGCAGCTAGTGTACACAGAGTGTGACCACAGACATGCCTCTTTTTGTCTTTCTCTCCTGTTTCCAGTTCCACAGAGGCCTTTGACTCAATTTAGAGAGAGAAAGCATACCAGCAAAAAAAAAAGAAACCAGAAAAACTGGTATAATATTGGTTACTACCTCATATGGGGTAGAAAATAAAGGTACTAAACTGAAAAACTGCTAAATGGTTTTCAGAGTGCTGAAGCTTTCATTCATTGACTTAAAAATAATTATCTATTAATCAAAAGCCTGGCAAAGAGAAGGGCATCTCTTCTGATCTCTGCCCAAAAATATTCCTAAAATACTCCATATTAATATGTAGTTTATTATAATATATCCATATCATAAACATATACATATACTAATTTTCCTCAGGATGAAAAGATGCCCTAAGTAATTATTAGTTTAGTTTTCACACCCAAAATAATTGTTCCTGTGTAGAATTTAAGAAAAAGTGAAGAAGCCAAAAATAATTTAAATGAATTCAAGTTTAATTTTAAACAGTTGCATCTAAAAGAATGTATGCATAAAGCAGCAGTTGTGGACTCACTAATGAAAGGGAAAAATTGGCAATTATAAATACATTAGATTATATTGACATGCTAATTTAAATTTTATGCATATAGTAATTTAAAGTATGTGAAAAAGTACTAATCCTAAAAATAACATTTGCATGATGATAACAATATTTAATTATAATTTTTATTGACTTGCAAAGAAACACTATTAATTTACAAAAAAGCTAGTTGTTCCATTGAACTATGAAAAGTGCCAATTCCAACAAAATACATCAAAGTTGACAAATAATTAGGATTCCATTTAACATTCTATCTTTTAACTCTTCATAGCTTCACTGGGAGATAGATCCAAAGACAGGTTAATCCTAAATAAAAGGTGACAAAATTGGGTTTTATTAAAATAAAATACATCAGTAGTCACTGAAAATTTTTAATATTATAAACTGTAAAGAACAGGTGGATACAGTTGGCCATAAGCAGCTTGTGAAGGACTCAGTGTGCAGCTGATATTTTTTTTTCACTCCAACTCCTACAAACACTCTTGGTGATTTCGACAGCTCCATTTACAAAAACTGTGTCACAGGAACACCCATCTCAGGCCTTTACCTCCAGGCCACAGCAGCCATTCACAAGCAAGGCCACTGCTTGGGCGATCATCTCTTGTGCTTTACTTCTAGGCACCAAAACTCTTAAAATGTTCCTGGCCGACATATTTCTATCCTCCCACTTTTTCACACCCCTATACTCTCACTGAGCAAGGTCTTTGCCCTCCTTTGAACTCTCAATCCCTTCATCTCCTGCATAAACCATTGAGAGAGTAGTTTTAATAGCATGATGGAAGTAGGGCCAAAATGAAGATTTAAATGTCAGCAAATGTTTAATGAATGCCTGCTATGTGCTAAACACTGGATTAAGGAAGAAAATAAGCTGAAACTAGCAATTGGATATGTACTAAATGTTGGAGAAGGCAGGATTTAAAAGACAAGGGGGAAAAATCTATACAATTATTATCTAAATGGATTCTTACCAGAACACGATAAGGAGATTCATCTTGTACAATTTGAGTCTAAAAAAGAACATAAAATACAAGAAAAATTCAAGTTGGCCTCTAGCACTGATTTTCTCACTAATAAATACATACTAAGAAATAATAGTTATAACACACTTTTGCAACATAATTATTAGCTTTATAAAAAAATTTGCTATCTAGTTCAAGACTGTAATGTAAAATAATGAATTGCAAAAATACCTTTTATGAGAAGCTATTTCTGAAAAACACAGCATATAAAGTTGTTAAATAATCTTTACAAGATGACTTTATGATTAGTAGAAGGCCTCTTGCTGAGTCACAAAGAACCTATCAAGTTCAAGGTTACAGAGTACTAGCATTCTGAACAATGTCCAGGTTTTTTGCACATTGCTCTGCCTATTCAAATATCCTTTTAAGAAACCTCTGACTACTTTCCTTCGTCCTAATGCCCCCTACCTCCTCATTCTCCTTCCTAATTGGATAAGAAAAGTGAAATCAAATATCATGGATCTGAACATATGCCATATGGTTTATATGCCATCACTGCAAATAATTTATGCTATTATTGATGCAATGTTATATGAACATTAACATATCTAGTGTTGTATTGCTTACAAAATGGCATTGTTTTATTTATTATCTTATTAAAATATTCTTCACAAAATTAAATACTGCAAGTTTAATAACTGTCAAGTAAAAACTGTCATCGAGTGTCTATACTGAACACCCACAGAAGCATTCATCACAATAGCATGCATATTAGGACATGCTTATGAAGCAAAGGAAATAACTATTTAGATTTATAAGTTTATATGACATTATTAGTTACATTAATTTTATTCAAAAACATAATAGATTACATAAAATCTTGCCTTGACCACAATATCAACTCAATGTTGATGTGGCTTTAGAACATGGTTTAATTGATCATCTGTTTTCCAGGAATGAAATGATGATATCAAGGCCACAATTCAAGGGCAGATTTTGTTAAGTACATTAAATTGGACTGTAGCATCCATGGAAAGGAAATGACTATAAGAAGTTGCATAAAATATATAATTTTATATTACAGTTAAAATGCTTTTGTTCATCAATATGGATGAGTTTTATAATTTGTATTAGAAAGTTGGCATTAAAATTAACCTTTAACAGACAAGCATGCTCCCTTTGCTCAGTAAATTCCAGTTAACATGCACCTTCTGCACTCCTCTACTCACACCTACACCTGCAGTCTACTCTACACTCACTACTGGAAGATGCTTTATACTTTTAATTATGATGAACAGTGATCATATTGTAGCCTCATTTCTATATTTCTGTACATTGAATGTGGCAATTAAGATCACTGTTGGTGGAATGTGATCCAAGGTTAACTAAACTGCTTAAAGAAGTCAATCTTCTTTAATACAATAAAAAGATATATATCCCAGTACTTGGGAGGCTGAGACAGGAGGATCACAGGTTCAAGGACAGCCTCCGCAAGTAGTGAGACTCTCATCAGCCTAGCAAGATCCTGTTTCAAAATCAAACTAAAATAGGGCTGGGGGTATAGCTCAGAGGTAGAATGCCCCTGGGTTCAATCCCCAGACACACACACACACACACACACACACACACACACACACACACACAAACACACAGAAAAAAAAGATATAATAACTTACTTTCTCTGGATAATTTTTGGCATTCCAGCCTGAGTCTATATTTTTCATTTTCTTCAATCATTCTAGAAATGACTTTGTATACGTTCTTCCATACTGAAACCTTAAAAAGATAACGATAAGCACAGTTAAGTAGTGCTGAGCAGAAAAGTAGGAATGCATGTCAGTGGAGGCAACTGGCAGTGGCTCAGTTGTGTTACATGTCAGTCAACGTAATCATTATGAAGCAATATGAGCACTTAGAGAACTAAGACTTAAACGTGGTCCTTTCTTCATGATCACTGAGTTATCTGATCTCTCTTTCTAACTTCCTAGAATTTCCTCCCTGTGGTATTCAAATTAATTGTCCTGTATGAAGTTCCCTTGCAAATGCAAAATCTATAAAGTCCTACCTAAATGTTTCCAACACATTCAATTTTCAAAGGTAATAAAAATAGTGAATTTCAATTCCTATGTCTAAACCTTTGGGCGGTGATGTTATTTTAACATATTTTATTCTAGTTAAGAACTAAATATTTCTCCTAGGACATAGAAAAGCAAAATTACCAGACATCATGACTATACTAGAATAGGAAGAATGAGGATGACAAGACCAAACAGATTGATCTAGACTCATAATCTGGCTTTGCCTCTTACCAGTTGTTTACATTGGTAAGTGTTTAAATCTCATCTAGGAATATCTTCACACACTGAATTATTAGAATTAACAAAAAATACATATATATGTAAAGCACTTACTCCAGTGTCTGGCACATAATAGCTAAAAGTAAATATTGGCTATTGCTCTTTTCTCCTTACCCAAAAGGAAATGCTTCTTGAAGAAATATTTCTTAGTACAGTAAAAAGATTAGATGCTCTCTCAAAATATATTTGGTCAAGGGATATTCATGTTGAATGCTATTTATATACTATATATGGATTATATATCATACAAACTCCAAGCTCAGAAACAATATAATTTTATCTCATAATCAACTAATAATTTCTTTAAACTAAAATGGTAATCAAAGATTAGTACATAACCAATCTTGAATATGCTTAAAACATTCAAGTGTGGGCATGGTGGCACATGCTTGTAATCCCCATACTTGGGAGGCTGAGACAGGAGGATTACAGGTTCAAAGCCAGCCTCGGCAACTTAGCAAGGCTCTCAGCAACCTAGTGAGACCCTGTTTCCAAATAAGAAATAAAGTCAGGCTGGGGGTGTAGCTTGGAGGTAGAATGCCTCTGGGTTAAATCCCCAGTACAAAACAAAACAAAACAAAACAAAAAAAATCAAGTTACCATGACATTTGGGCAAACAGTGGTGAGGATAGTTAAGCAGTAAAGATTCATCACTGTCAGTTTTCCTGCTATAAATTTAAAATGTCTCTGAGAAAAGCAATATGACACCAACATAGATAATTATTATTTTCTATGAAATCAATGATTTTCTTCTTATACTACCTTATCTATCAGAGTTTGTTATATTCTATGGAACTCAGATTGTGCTTTGAAAAATCTCCCAGTGGGTCACATTTTGATTAAAATGTATTTTATACCTTCAAATACTAGAAGGACTATTTTTATACTTAATAAATGTTTCCAATTCCAGTTCCATTTCTGCCAAATTATTTCTATTTTTCATTTCAGAAAATTAAATTATTTGAAAGAAAGAAATATTTTCACTGTCTTGAATATCTTCACACCTTTTCATTTAGAAAGCATGAGCTAAAATTCAAATTATTGCTCACCCCTTTACAATAATATACCTTTTTCCTTTTTTTCATTATTTTGGAAGCTTCATGCAATGGTATGGGAAAATCAAACTTTTTAGCAGCATCCTTCTGGATTAAACCTACTTTAAAAAAAGAGTGAAGAGGTACTATACCAAAGTCAGTATATACTTTAAAACAAATTACTATTCCTGAGAACAGGGACTACAGAAATGTCTCTTGAGGTCTCTTTGGGGATTTTTATACTTGGTATATTTCTGACCACTAGGTGTTTTGGTTTCGATCTGGAATGTCCCCCAAAGTCTCATGTATACAAAGGTGGGGCTTTTAGGCAATTATTAGATCATGAGGGTGCTGTCCTCAACAGTGGATTAATCCATCAAATGGATTAATCTGATGGACAAATGGACTTCTGAGAAGTGGGAACTAGTTGAAGGAAGTAGGTCACTAAGGGCATGCCCAGAAGGGTTTATCTCCTCCCCTGCCCCTTTCTACTTCTCTCTCTGCTCTCTGGGTTACCATGAGCTGAGCAGCTGTCCTCTGTCACACTCTTCAACTGTGATGTTCTGCCTTACCTCAGGTCCAGTGCAATGGAACTGGCCCACCACGGACTGAATCCTCTGAAACTATGAACTAAAATAAATATCTCCTCCTTAAGTTGTTCTTGTCAAGTATTTTGATAAAAGCAACAAAAAGCTGACTAACACATGAGTATGTATTCCCTGGAAGCCTTTATATTTTCTCTTTGTCTGTAACATTCCCCTACCTTAACTCCCCACTTGGCTTTTTTCTACCCAGTCAATAGCTCTCCAGGGAGCATCCTCTGATCTCACAAAGCACCCTATGCTCAATTACCATAGGATTTATGACATTGTTCACTAGATGAGTATGTTTTATTCTTCACTAGAGATTCAGTTTATAATTCTGTAGATACTAGGCACACAATAGGTATTCCATTTGTTGAATGAACTAGAATATGCTCTAAAATGGCATTTCCCAATTTGTGAGAAAATGCCACTGATTCTGGGTGGGGCACCGACATAGTACTGAAGACCATTAGCTCACAGGGTGAGAAACTCGTTCCCTTTTCCAATTCCTTTTCAATCCTCTAATTATATCAAGGAGGAAGTCTGAGTTTTGTACTAGTATGTCATTTAGACTTCCCTAATACTTTCTAATTTCCCTTTATGAGCACAGACCACCTTCTGCAGACAACCTACTTAGCTAGAATTTAATAATATTGTTTTACCTTTATTAGATATGTCTTAAATTAATTTCTATTTATGGCAAATAGTCCAGGTTTTCCACTAAGGAATGATATAAAGAGTTCTAAAAAGAAATGTAATTAAAAGGGAAAACGTACCTATTAAGTAAATAATAATATAGATGATTTTCAGATATGGCATAGAAAAATAACGCATTTGGGAAATTCTGCTCTTCACGTACCCATATTTATCCTTCCCTCTAAATGACTATAACCTTTGGAATATTGTACTTACATCATTCCTAAATAGTTCCTATTTGTAAGTCTTAGCTAATCTATACCTTTATTCCTTAAGACTAGTATAGGAGCCATCAAGTCTGTCTATAATTTCTTGAAGATCTAAAATATGGTAAGAAGTATAGACAATATGCAAAAGAAAAAAGACAACATTTTTCCTTCCATATGTTTTTGTACTGCACTGAGGCTGCTCCAATGTATACCATCAATTTTGTCCTGATGTATGTATCAAATCTTTCTCTAGTACTCTTTCCACATACTCTGACCCAAACTGTAATTCTAGTTCTTCCCTAATTGCTGTCCATCAGATTCATACTCAATAATTTGTTCATGCACTTTTTCCAGCTGCAATTTCTATCTCAGCCCCATGTGGATACTGCATGAAGCTTCCCTCACCATGACATTTTGCCTGATTCTCTCATCCCCAAATTATTCACCACTTCTGAAGCATTCATTTCCATACCTCCACAATGGCATTCATCATCCTCTATTATTTACAAATTATGAATATATCTTCCAAACTCTGTGAGGACAGGGAGTCAGCCTGATTTCTTAGTCTTGTTTGAAATGTTAGAAGGGTTGCTAATCTGCCAACCCCCAGAGCTCTAGAATACAGTACATCTTACACACAGCTAACAGATTTACCTTTCAGAAGTGCACTGTCTCTAATAACTTTGCTTTACCATCCAAACATCTTTAGTGGTTATAAAAATGACAAACATTCCACAATATGATCCAAAACTTATTTTTCATTCATTCAACAACTATTTGGTGCATGCCTACTATAGACTAGTCACTGGGCTAATCATCCTTTTCCCCAGGAGTCATCTCTGTTCTATGTGCCAACATTTACTGGACACTATTCTGTGCCAAACACGGTACCAGGCACTCTGCATGCATTTGTTCATTTAATTTTCACAGCAACCATTTAAAGTACAAACTATTAACCCCATTTTACAGATAGGGAAATTAAGGAGCATAGTGGTTAATTAACATGGCCAATATTACACTAATAAATGACAGGGCCAAGACTGTCTTTCTGACTTCAAAGCCAATGCTTCAACGATTTCTGCTGTCCTACTAGAAATTTCTCTATTCATATTTCCTTGATTTCCTGCTTCTATGCCTCTTATTTCCCTGAACTTGATTATCAACACCTGTCTCAAGTCTTTTTCTTCCGGTACTCACACCTGCTAGCTTACATTCCCATAATTCACATGTAAGTCCCTTGAGTGCAGAATATTTGATGCATCTCTGTCACTAGCACCTGACCTAGTGCCCACGGTGTGGTAGATGCCAAATAAATGTTGTTGGATGGATAAATAACTCATCCTTATACCCCATAGGGAGAAAGGCATAAATACTTAATGAATGCCTACTTAATATTAAGTACACTGAAGACTGAGTAAAACCTAAGCACTTAATAGGCACCTATTGCATGCTCCCATTTATATGATATATCCAAACAGGCAAATCTACGGAGATAAGGTAGATTAATACTTGCTTAAGGGTGAGTTTGGGGGAGAGTGGGAGGGGTGGGGGGAATGGCGAGTATCTGTTAATGGGTAGTTTGTACGATAACAAGAATAATGTAAAATAAAATTGAGCACAGTGATGTTGGCACAATTCTGTGAATATACATAAAACTGTTGAATTGAGCACTTTAAGTGGGTGAAATGTGCATATTATGAATGACAGGTAAGCAGAGGGATGGGCCCCAGAAACAGAAACAGAACTTCTTGAGGTGACAGGTATGTCCTGTACCTTGACCATGGTAGGTCAAGGTACAGAACATACCTAGACCATGTTTATACAGACTGTAAACATTTGTCAAACCTCAAAACATACATAAACTTGTTCTCAATAGTCTATTTTTAAAACTCCATAGGCATCATAGACACAAAAATCTAGAGGACATTATGGAGGAGGAAACCTCACAATAGCAAAAATGATTGAGTACCTAGGAATAAAATTACCAAGATCTTAAAACATTCCTGAAAGACATAGAATTAGGTTGCACAAATGGAAAGGTATCCTTGGACTTAGAGGGGATGAGGGCATCTCCCAGGGGTCAGTTCTATGTATAGGTCAACATGCTATTTAAAATACAGCCTGCCAGTGGGTCTTCCAGGGACTGAGGGGTCGTCCCCCGGTGCTGTCCTGGATCCCCCCCAATACCCTTCTTGAGCAGGCCATGAATCACAGACCTCCCCCTTCCTTCCCTGAGCCACTGCAGCCCAGAACCCAGCCTCAAGGGGGTGACTGAGATAATGGGTGACAGGAGGGCTGACTGACAGGAGAGCTGGTTGGATGACGGATGGGAGGGCTGACTGACAGGAGGGCTGACTGATGGGAGGGACGACGGATGAGAGGGATGACTGATGGGAGAAATGATGGATGGGAGGCTGATTGACAGGAGGGCTGACTGATGGGAAGGATGACTGACAAAAGGGCTGTTTGATGGGAGGAATGATGGATGGAAGGTCTGATTAACAGGAGGGCTAATTGGTGTTGACAGGAGGGCTGACTGACAGGAGGGATGACAGACAGACAGCTGATTGATGGGAGGGCTGATGGACAGGAAGGCTGGTTGATGGGAGGGATGATGGATGGGAGGGCTGATTGATGGGAGAAATGATGAATGGTAGGCTGACAGGAAGGCTAATTGATGGGAGGGATGATGGATGGGAGGGCAGATTGACAGGAGGTTTGATGGGAGGGCTGACTGACGGGAAGGCTGATTGATGGGAGAAATGATGGATGGGAAGGCTGACTGACCAAAGGGCTGACTGACAGGAAGGCTGATTGATGGGAGAAATGACCAATAGGAGGGTTGGTTGACAGGAGGACTGATTAAAAGGAAGGCTGACTGAGAAAGGGCTAACAGGAAGGCTGACTGATGGGACGGCTGACTGACAGGAGGGATGACTGACAGGGGATGGGGGCTGACTGATGGGCGGGTTGACTGACAGGGAATGGGAAACTGACTGACGGGAGGGCTGATTGACAGGACGGAGGACTGACAGAAGGGATGACTGACAGGGTATAGAGGTGCTGACTGACGGGAGGGTTGATTGACAAGACGGATGACCGACAGGAGGATGACTGATGGGATGGGAAGCTGACTGATGGGAGGGCTGACTCACAAGGGATGGGGCTGACTGATAGGAGGGATGACAGGGGATGGAGGGCTGACTGACAGGGAATAGGAAGCTGACTGACAGGAGGGCTGACTGACAGGGGATAGGAAGCTGACTGACAGGAGGGCTGACTGACAGGGGATGGGGCTGACGGGAGGGCTGACTGACGGGAGGGCTGACTGACAGGGGATGGGGCTGATTGACGGGAGGGCTGCCTGACAGAGGATAGGAAGCTGACTGACCAGAGGGCTGACTGACGGGAAGGCTGACTGATGGGAGGGCTGACAGGGGATAGGAAGCTGACTGATGGGAGGGCTGACTGACAGGGATGGGGCTGACTGACAGAAGGGCTGACTGACAGGGGATAGGAAGCTGACTGACGGGAGGGCTGACTGGCAGTGGTAGGAAGCTGACTGACGGGAGGGCTGACTGACAGGGATGGGGCTGACTGACAGAAGGGCTGACTGACAGGGGATAGGAAGCTGACTG
>PVJS01019969.1:0-33128 GCA_004027185.1 Glis glis | reverse complement strand
TCTCTCTACTTAGTGAGGCCCTCCGCAACTTCGTGAGACCCGGCTTCAAAATAAAGTATAAAAAATAGGGCCAGGGGCGTAGCGTGGAGGTAGAACGCACCTGCGTTCAATTCCCGGTACTGCAAAAAAAAAAAAAAAGAAAAGAAAAACAAGGTATCAAATGGATGAGGTTCACTAAAAATCTTACAGCCTGAATTGGAAGTATAAAAACATGTTTTTTTGTTTGTTTTTGTGGAACTGGGGATTGAACTCAGGGATATTCTACCACTGAGATACACTCCCAGCCCTTTTTTAATGTTTTGCTTTGAAACAGGGTCTTGCTAGGTTACTGAGAGTCTCACTACTTTTTGAGGCTGTCCTCAAACCTGCAATCCTCCTGTCTCAGCCTCCCAAGTACTGGGATTACAGGCATGCACCACCACACCCAGCTAAAATTATGTTATCTTTAAATTTATACAAATTAATTTTGGCAATGACTTCTAACAACACAAAAAGAAAAATATCTAATGTACCTCTAGAGACAAACACCATATCAATTTATACAAAATATAAGGGACAATGGCACACACCTGTAATCCCAACTACTCAGGAGGCTGAGGCAGGATGGCAAGGTCAAGGCCAGCATGGCAACTTGGCAAGACCCTGTCTCAAAGTAAAAAGGGACAGGGATAGTGTAGCACAGTGGGAGAGCACTTCCCCAGCAGGTGTGAGGACCTGGGTTCAATCCCCAGCACCACGAAAAATAATAAAAGACACTGAAGAGTCGTCAATCTGAGATACGGTATCTATTGTCTTCCAAAATAATCTGGACAAGAAGGGTATAGACAAGCTTAACCGATAATGTACTGCATAAATGTTAAAGCTGGGTGATGGATATATCAGATTCTGTATTACTCTATTTCTGAATATGTTTGAAATCTTCAGATTTAAATTTTGTGCATGTGTGGTACTGGGGATTGAACCCAGGGGCATTCTACTTCTGAACTACACCCTGGCCCTATTTTATTTTTATTTTTATTTATTTATTTATTTTTTGCAGTACTGGTGATTGAACCCAGGTGCTACACCCCCAGCCCTATTTTTTATTCTTTATTTTGAAACAGGGTCTCACTGAATTGCAGAGGGCCTCACTAAGTAGCTGAGGCTGGCTGCAAACCTGTGATCCTCCTGTCTCAGGCTCCCAAGTACTGGGATTACAAGCATGCACCACCACGTCCAGCTGTTATTATTTTATTTTGAAACACACTCTCACTAAATTGCAGAGGACCTCTCTAAGTTGCTGAGGCTGGCAGTGAACCTGCGATCCTCCTGTCTCAGCCTCCCAAGTACTGGGATTATGCCCGGCTTTTAAAAAAATTTAATAACAACCTAAGAGCCTTCATTCTTCTCCCATTACAGTCCTCCACAATCATTCCGAAGCACACAGAATCTGTTCATACCATTATTTTTATCAGAGCGCTGGGGGTGGCTATTCACAGGATTGGGCTCTCCATGTGTTGCCCAACGAGTATGAGCTATTCCAAGGTGAACATCAAATTCTATATCCAAATCCATATCCTGTTGTTCTGAAGAAGATAAAATGAAAAATTCCAGTATTAAATAATGCTTTAGAAATGCTAGAAGCTATATTGAACATAATTACAGTAGACCCAGCTTATCCACAGGGATATGTTTCAAGACCCCAAGTGAATGCCTGAAACTGCAGATAGTAACAAACCCTGTATATACTATGTTTCTTCCTATACATACATTACACAAACTTAGCATCTTCTCCATCTTAACTAAACACTTATCCTGCACTGTGACCATAACTTTGGCAGTCTGAAGTGCATCAGCAAAACTAACACAAATTTCTTTTTTCTTCACAATTTTGTGGATAGAAGATTCATCCTCCCAGTAGATCTTAGGAATCTCAGCATGTGATTATTTTGTTTCCTGATTAAATAGAGAACTTTCACCTTTTTGTTCAAAGAAAGCATTTTATGACTTCTCTTTGGCATATCTGAATTGCTAGCAACACTACTCTTGTGTTTTGGGGCCATTATTAAGTAAAGTGAAAACCAC
Organism: Glis glis; assembly: GCA_004027185.1. Classification (NCBI taxonomy): domain Eukaryota; kingdom Metazoa; phylum Chordata; class Mammalia; order Rodentia; family Gliridae; genus Glis; species Glis glis. The sequence continues at coordinate 31,064 of PVJS01019969.1, read as the reverse complement.
CACCAAGTGAAGACACATGAATAAGGGCACCAGTAAAAATAGCTTTTATCTATAAATGGCCCTTCCTCAGGAATGGTGGTTCTGAAACTACTTTAAGATACTGAGCTTGTTCTGAACAAACTGTACCTAAAAATTTCCTAGCTATGATCATTTTTAAAGCTCAGGCATAATTTAAAGTCAGTCCAAACAGTAATAAAACTATTTTTCTTCTCTCCCCTCAACTTTAAGAATCATTATGTTCAGTCCTCCGCAACTTCGTGAGACCCGGTTTCAAAATAAAGTATAAAAAATAGGGCCCGGGGTGTAGCACAGAGGTAGAACGCCCCTGCGTTCAATCCCCGGTACCGCAAAAAAAAAAAAAAAAAGAATCATTATGTTCAAAATGGGTTCCAAATATGGGGTATTTGGTGGGGAGGGGGATGAAAAGCAAACTAAGTACATTACTGTGAACTTCTTCATCCAGTGCCTTAACTTTTCCTTTCTTCTTAATGAGCTGGATGTTACAGGCATTGGCTTCCCAATCCTTGTCATTGCCTCCATCGATTCCCACACCTAAATCATCAAGAGTAAAAGCATGATTTAGACAGTGCTACTGCTAAGATTATCAATATGAAGCAAAATCTTTAATTTAAAAAAACTGCATTTTCATATAATTCATTCATTTATTTATCAACTTAATGTTTACTGAAATCCTACTATGTTTCAAGAACAATGGAGGCTACTTAAGCCAAAAATGAAAATTAACCTGGAGGTGTAGTAGCTCAGTGGTTGAGAGCTTGCCTAGCGTGTGTGAGGCCCTGGGTTCCATTCTTACCCCACCCTACCCCCACACACAAAAAAAGGGAAGAAAATAATTTGGCTTTTTCTGTCCCCAAATTTCTAATAGTCTGTTGAGAAAACGGATAAGAAAAAATAATTATACAGTATAAGTTATAACAGAAGTACTGCAGGTGGCAGCTAGAGCACAATGGAGAAACACAAAAGAGGGGCACACACCTCGGAAGGGAGAGAAGGAGGGAAGATCAGGAAAGCATCTCTTGAGATTCTACTTAAGTTACAAGAAATTTGAAAAATTTACTCTGCAGGTACTGGGAAAGTACTGAGCAAATTTTCAAGTAAAGAAATAATATGGCAAAAACATTTAGCAAACTCTCTCTGGAAACAGTATAGAGGATGAGTTGGAGCGGGTGTTAGAAGTAACAGCTGGAGCCAGGCGTGGCGGCGCACGCTTGTAATCCCAGTACTTTGGGAGGCGGAGACCAGAGGATCTGGGTTCGCAGCCAGCCTCAGCTCTCTCTATCTCTCTCTCTCACTGTCTCTCTCTCTCTACTTAGTGAGGCCCTCCGCAACTTCGTGAGACCCGGTTTCAAAATAAAGAATAAAAAATAGGGCTGGGGTTGTAGCCCGGAGGTAGAATGTCCCTGGGTTCAAACCCTAGTACTGCCAAAAAATTAAAAATAAAAATAATTTTAAAAATAAAATAAAAATATAAGAGGGCTGGGGGTGTAGTTCAAAGGTAGAAGGCCCCTGGGTTCAATCCCCAGTACCATAAAAAAAAAAGTAACAACTGTAGCAAAACAGAAATGAAGAGAACCTGAATTCAACGGTGGCAATGAACATGGAGACAAGTGACACTGAGAAACAAAACTGACTGAATATGAGGTGGGAAAGCAGAAGTGTAGGACACCTCCTAGGCCTGAAGGGTTTTTTTTTCTTAAATGATTATTGGTAAAAGGGATATAGAAAAAACTGAACAGGAAGCAGGTGAGGACTGCAGCATATTCCGTTCAATTCTGAACATGGAAAGTTTATGATATTGTGGTCTATCTAGGAAGAAATTTCTAGGAAGCAGGTAAAAACAAAGTTTTCCAGCAACCTACAAAATATATCTGGATTAGAAATATATATGGATTAGCCAGGTGCAGTGGTGCACACCTGTAATCTCAGTATTTAGGAGACTAAGACAGAAAGATTACATGTTCGAGGGCAGCCTCAGCAACTTAGTGAGGACCTTAGCAACTTATTGAGATCTTCTTTCAAAATAAAAATAAAATAGGGCTGGGGGTGCAGCTCAGAGGTAGACTGCCTCAGGTTCAATCCCCAGTACTATGAAAAAATAAAGAAAAGAAATATATGTGGATTGTAAATCACCAACACATAGGAGATTGATGAAGTCAGAGTTCACCCATGAAGATAAAAAGTAGAAAAGTAGCCTGAGGAAAGATTCTTACAGAACAGTCATATTTAAGCAATAAATGGAAGAAAAGGATCTTCCAACACTGACACAAAAACAATAATCAGCATCTGTATCAGAAGACATGTTGTCCCAGAAGCTAAGGAAGGAGAATTTTAAGAAAAAAGGTGAGAAACTAACTTTCCATTACTGAAGAAAGCCAAGGACGATAAATGCCCATTCCACGTGGAAATAAGTGTACAGAAAAGGGATCTGACAGTGCTGTCCTTAGAAAGACCTGCTTTCAGGGGCCTCTTGACTGGTCTCTGGGAAGCTGGATTTCAGGAGGATTCCTGCCACCCTAACAGAGTAAAAGTGGCTCCTTGTGCCTGAACTACTCATGCAAACAGTATAGCGTATGCTGGACACCTGCTTTTCTTCTGGGAGTCGGGAGTTTTGGTAGGTGCTAGGCACATGGTACTTATGTGACCAGTTCCCAATAAAGACCCTGGGTACTAAGTTACTGATGAGCTTCCTGGTAGACAACATTTCGTATGTGTTGTTACAACTCATTGCTAGGGAGATTAAGGGCATCCTGTACGACTCCACTGGAAGAGGGTGCTGTTTCCTCCAGACTTCACCTCATTCACCTTTGCCCTTGGCTGATTTTGATTTGGATTCTTTTTCATCATAGCCATGAATCACCCTAGGGAATCATGGAATCCAAGAGTAGTCTTGTGGACTGACACAGGGAGAGCTAGAGGCAAACATAAAGTTGCCATAAAGTTATCTTTTTTGGGTTTGTCATTTATATAAAATAGAAGAATCTCAGGTCAGTTTATATGACAAAAGAATGAACACAGAGAAAAAGAAATAAAAGTTGCAGAAAAGGAAAAAGAATGTATAGAGTAAGGCCTTTAAGAATTGTTTCCTGTGAAAATGCCCATGATGCTTTATAGCAACATTATTAATAAAGTAGGTTACCATAGGAAGCAATATTTCACATAAATGGCAATAATGTTGATATTAATAATGTTGATATTACATACACAAACCCTTTAAACATAATAAACAAATCTTCAGATTTTGATTCACAAAACAGACATTATTAGAGACTAGTCTTCTGCAAATAATAAACATACTATTTAGATAAAAAATCATGCAAAGACCATATTTTTTTAAAGGAAATACCAGCAGAATCATATCCTCTGTATTCCAGTCTCTGAAGGCCTTTGATCAGGGTCTCCAAGATTTCTCGTCTTGTACGAGGAACATGGTAGTTTAAGTAAGCAAATATACCTGCAAAAAAACAAATACTTAATGGAAATTTCTGATTAATAAATCAAAATTGACATAATTATGTGTAAGATGTACAAAACTATGAAGCTAGATTCCTTTTGTGTGTGTGTGGTGCTGGGGATTGAACCCAGGGGCATTTTCTGGGTTCAATGTAGTTCATTCTCTGAACTACACCCTCAGCCCTTTTTTATTTATTTTGAAACAGGGTCTCACTAAGATGCGGAGAGCCTGCAATCCTCCTGGCTCAGCTTCACAAGTACTAGGATTACAAGTGTGCACCACCACACCTGGCTAGATTTCATTTTTAAAAAGGAAGAAATTACCCAGGCGCAATGGCACATGCCTGTAATCCCAGCTACTTGGGAGGCTGAGGCAGGAAGATTGCAAGTTGGAAGACAGCCTGGCCAACTTAGCAAGAGCCTGTCTCAAAATCAAAAAACAGTGACCAAATAAGTATAAATAACTGTCTTAAGCCGGGTGTGGTGGCGCACGCTTGTAATCCCAGTACTTTGGGAGGCGGAGACCGGAGGATCCGGGTTTGTGGCCAGCCTCAGCTCTCTCCCTCTCTCTCTCTCTCTCTCTCTCTCTCTCTACCTAGTGAGGCCCTCCACAACTTCGTGAGACCCAGTTTCAAAATAAAGTATAAAAAATAGGGCCGGGGTGTAGCGCGGAGGTAGAATGCCTCTGCGTTCAATCCCCGGTACCGCAAAAATAAATAAATAAATAACTGTCTTAAAATAGCATGAATCATCTGGCCACCATACTGGCAAAAGACAACTACACAATATATGTTAACAACTCTTAAAATGTCATGAAAAAGAAACAATCATTCAGAAAAACAAAACTAGAAACAAAGGCCTAGTGAATGTGAACCAAACCAGAAAAACAAAGAGGTAATGGAACACAGGTGAAGCAAACGAACATTTTAGGAATGGGAGCATAGAAATTATCTGAGGTCTTCCATGATGGTGCCTTGGGCCAGGGTAGATATAGCTTAACTGTACAAAAACTGAATACCAGAATATACAAAATATAAGTTCAAGCTGCTTACTTATGAAGGAACTTTCCCTTTTCTTAACTATATGTCACTATAATTCCACTGATTCATAAGAGGTTTAAATTAATTCTGTGGGATAAAATTCCAGAATGACTAGTCTTTGCTTACATCTCAAAAGGGACTTTTATTTCTATAAAGAGTATAAACCTATTGAAATATTTCAGCATACAAAAATGCTGTGCTATTAATAGCCAACAGACAGGTATGCTGATCACATCTATCAGTGCAGCACAATTTTCTAAAATAAAACTATCATGCCTTTAAAAAAACAGGAAATTGCCAGGCTTGGTGGTATACAGCTGTAATCCTAGTACTTGGGAGGCTGAGACAAAAGGATTGCAGGTTCATGACCAGCCTCAGCAATTTAGTGAGACTCTCAGCAACCTAATAAGACCCTGTTTCAAAAAACAAAAAATAAATAAATAAGTAAAAAGGATTGGAGTTGTAACTTGGAGGCTGAATGCTCCTGGGTTCAATCCCCAGTACCAAATAAATAAATAAAAAAGGAAATCCACACTTTAAAACTAAAATCCTCAACAACCTGAGACAACTTCCTGAACTTTCCCCAGAAAGGTAATATCTGGCCAAAGACTTATAGAAAATCTGTTTATTTTATTCAAAAAAATTTTTTTTATTTTGGCACTGGGGATTGAACCCAGGGGCAGTCTACCTCCAAGCTACACCCCCAGCCCTATTTTTTATTCTTTATTTTGAAACAGGGTCTCACTAAGTTGCAGAGGGCCTAAGTAGCTGAGGCTGGCCACGAACCCCGATCCTCCAGTCTCAGCCTCCCAAGTACTGGGATTACAAGTGTGCGCCACCACACCCAGCTCAAAAACACTTTTTAAACATTATTATTATTGTTGTTTTTGTTGTATGGTGCTGGGCATTCTACCTGGGCATTGAATCCAGGGGCATTCTACCTCCTAGCTACATCCCCAGCCTATTTTATCTTTTATTTGGAAACAGGGTCTCGCTAAATTCCTGAAAGCCTCGCTAAATTGTTGAGGCTGGCCTCAAATCTCGGATCCTCTTGTCTCAGTTTCCCAAGTACTGGGATTGCAGGCATGCCATAACTGGCTTTAAACCTTATATTTTTAAAGATTTTTGAAGTTTTAACATGTTTTACAATCATCTAACTTTCATAGCACCACAACACTGTGAGGGTAGAACAACTATTTTTTAGATGCAAAGGTAGAAACTGAGTTTAAGTTGATATCTCAGAGATAGCTACAAATACCGTTCACAAACTCAGAGCACAGTCATTAAGACAAGGACCCACTGAATTTCTAAAGAGTGGCTGCAGCACAGTGAGGAGTGCTGGGCTACGAAAGGCTATTCCTGATGCAGCCACCAGAGGGCAGGACAAAGGCCCCCAAACCATGTGTCCACCATTTAATCCAGAACACCAGGCCTGGGGTTTTGTTGTTACTGATGTTCCTTCACGAGTACTTGTAATATGAATAAACCGATTCAATAACCTGACTGTAAATAAAACTTTTATTTGTTCTACATTCTCCCCCCTGTAGGTAACTGACTTTTTTTTTTTTTTGGGTGGTACTGGGGATTGAACCCAGGGGCATTCTACCTCCGAGCTACACCCCCAGCCCATTTTTCTATTCTTTATTTTGAAACAGGGTCTCACTAAGTTGCAGAGGGCCTCACCAAGCAGCTGAGGCTGGCCATGAACCTGCGATCCTCCTGTCTCAGCCTCCCAAGTACTGGGATTACAAGCGTGCGCCACCATGCCTGGCTGGTAACTGACTTTCGAGAAAGATTAAATACACACAGATAACTATCAGTTAAGCCTCAATAGTATTTTAACTAGATCATTAAAGACAATTCATAGGACTGGGGGTGTCACTCAGTGGTAGAGTGAGGCCCTTAGGTTCAAGAAACAGCACCACCAAAAAAAAGAAAGAAACCAGGCATGATAGCTCATGCCTTGTAATCCCAGTACTTGGGAGGCTGAGACAGGAGGATTGTGGGTTCGAGGCCAGCCTCAGCAATTTAACAAGGCTTTCAGCAACTTAGCAAAACCCTGTTTCCAAATAAAAAATAGGGCTAGGGGTATCGCTTGGAGGTAGAATGCCCCTGGGTTCAATCCCCAGCACCACAAAAAAAAAAAAAGAGAGAGAATACTTGGATTATAACTCTCTTCTAAAACAATACTCTAAGCTGGGCATGGTGGCTCACACTTGGAATCCCAGTACTTGGGAGGCTGAGACAGGAGGATCTCAGGTTCAGAGCCAGCCTCAGCAACTTAGTGAGGCTCTCAGCAACCTAGTGAGACCCTGTTTCCAAATAAGATATAAAATCAGGCTGGGGGTGTAGCTTTGAGGTAGAATGCCTCTGGGTTCAATCCCCAATACCAAAATAAATGAATAAATAAATAAATAAATAAATAATAAAACAATACTCTAATACAAATATATTAGGAAAAACCCTGATTCTCACCACCAGGCGTGCTGGTACACACCTTTAATCTCAGTTACTCAGGAGACTGAGATAAAAAGATTGCAAGTTTGAGACCAGCCTGTGCAATTTTACAATACCCTGTCTCAAAATTTAAAAAGTAAATAAAAAGGGCTAGGGATATATAGCTCAGTGGTAGAGCACTTGCCTAGCATGTGCAAGGCCTTGAGTTTGCTCCCCAGTCACACAAAAAAAAGAAAAAAGAAAAACACTGATTCTCAACTAGTCTACTCCCACAACTAGCATCTGCTAAACAGTATAGTTGGGCATGGTGGCGCAAACCTGTAATCCCAGTACTTTGGAAGCTGAGCTGGCCAGGTTGTAGGCCAGCTCACAGTAACTGGAAGCAGGTTCTAGGCCAGCACACAGTAACTCTGCAAGATTCTGTTTCAAAATAAAAAACAAAAAGGGCTTAGGGTGCAGCTCAGTCGTAGATCATCCCTGGGTTCAATCCCCAATACCGACCACAAAATATGTGTGTGTGTGTGTGTGTGTGTGTGTGTGTGTGTGTTCGTTCTACAACTTGTTTATTTATTCTAACATCTAAAAAAGGATCTCTGAATTCAGAATGTTCTCCCCAAGCTCCCCCATTTTCCCCAAGACACGACTGGGCCAATTTTCCTGTTGAATGTCTCACCTTCATGCTGGGCCTGATTGTTTCCACATAGTGTGGTCTAACCAGTTCCTCTGTCCCTTGTATTTTCTATGAACTGGAAGATGGGCTGAAGGCTTGAATGAGTTGGTTAAAAACTGACAGCAACCGGGCACGGTGGCGCACACCTGTAATCCCAGTACTTGGGAGGCTGAGACAGGAGGATCGCAGGTTTGCCGCCAGTCTCAGCAACTTTGTGAGGCCTGCTGCAACATGGTGAAACCATGTTTCAAAATAAAATAGACTGGAGGTGTACTCAGAGGTAGAACACCCCTGGGTTCTATCCCTAGTACCACCAAAAAAAAGAACTGATGGCAACAACAGCTCACAGGCATGTGTATGTGCATTATGTGGTGGCCCTGCTAGGTGCATCACTGGTTCAAGATAAAGACAATCGAATTGATGAGCCTATGACATAGTGGAAGCATCTTCAGAATACTTCCGGAGACCTTAGAAATTTAAAACACTGATTTTTTTTTTTTTTTTTGCGGTACTGGGAATTGAACCCAGGGGCATTCTACCTCCGAGCTACACCCCCACCCCTATTTTTTAGTCTTTATTTTGAAACCGGGTCTCACGAAGTTGCAGAGGGCCTCACTAAGTAGCTGAGGCTGGCCGCAAACCCGGATCCTCTGGTCTCCGCCTCCCAAGTACTGGGATTACAAGCATGCGCCACCACGCCTGGCTAAACACTGATTTTAAGATATACATTTGTGTGTGTGTGTGAGGTCCATATAATAATGATGCATTTTCCAATCAGTTGCACCTTAGGTTCAATGAAATATCACATATTAAGTTCCAACTAAAAACCTACTTCAGCTGGATGTGGTGGCACACACCTGTAATCCCAGTACTTGGGAGGCTGAGACAGGAGGATGGAAGGTTCGAGGACAACCTCAGCAAGTAGCAAGACTCTCATCAACCTAGTGAGACCCTGTTTCAAAATAAAAATAAAATAGGGCCGGGGGTGTAGCTCGCAGGTAGAATGCCCCTGGGTTCAATCTCCAATACTACACACACAAAAAAACCCTACTTCTTCCTTGATAGAGGAAGCACTACTATTGCAAATAATCATTACCATCATTTTTTTGGATTGTTATTGGAACAAAGAAAAGGAAAAGAGGAATAGAGAAAGCAAAAAAAGGAGCAGTATTTTTCCTTACATAACTGTGCAGGAACTGGAAGGAAGGAAAAGATGGACACCAAGACACATGTAGAGAAATTTTCTAAGATCAAAGTAATAGAGCTGGGAGAAGGAAGAAAGGGGATTAATCATACCTAGTTAGGAAAATGGGAGGTAAGAAGGCAAATCTGTCAGTTTTACAGACCTGCCCTTTGACAGCACTACTGCCCTATGACAGTCCACTTGCTGAGTTTATGGGTTATCTGCAATTCTGGGGTGGCTGGGAAAACATAATGGCAGCAAATAAGCAGCTAATTGGGCATGCAGGGTATCTTCACAGGGAGGCATTCATACTCAGAGTGGTGCTTGTTAGAGTAGAAATCACTAGTTCAACCCTTATTTTCAGCTCTCTGACCTGTCTTATCCAACTTCCTAATGAAGAGAGGATGGGGCTATGGCTCAGTGGTAGAGCGCTTGCCTACCATGCATGATGCCCTGGGTTCAATCCCCAGCATTGGGGAGGGGGGCTCCCAATGAAGAGATCTGCTTAAGGTAACAACAAAAGCCTAAAAAGGTACTCTTAGGTAAGTACTTCAATACTGCATAAAACAGTTGTATCAGCATCCGAGATTCTCTACCCCCAAATCAGCATGTACTTCCAAAGGATAAATTTTCTTTTTATTTGGGGGGGATTGAACCGAGGGGCATTCTACCTCCAAGTTACACCCCCAGCCCTTTTTATTTTTGTTTTGAAATAGGGTCTCGCTAGGTTGCTCAGAGTCTCGCTAAGTTGCTGAGACTGGTCTCGAACCTGCGATCTTCCTATCCTGGCCTCCCAAGTACCAGGATTACAGGTGTGCATCACCATACCTGGCAAATTTTCTTATTAATGGCACACTTTACTAAATCAGATGCTTGCACCTACAGGTATCATTTTTCAGAAAACAGCAACTTAAGTTCAGTGACATAAAAATACTTATGGGCACTTTTTTTTTTTTGGCGGTACTGGGGATTGAACCCGGGGATTGAACCCAGGGGCATTTTTACCTCCGAGCTACACCCCAGCCCTATTTTTTAATTCTTTATTTTGAAACAGGGTCTCACTAAGTTATGGAGGGCCTCACGAAGTAGCTGAGGCTGGCCGAGAACCCGGATCCTCCTGTCTCTGCCTCCCAAGTACTGGGATTACAGGTGTGCGCCACCGTGCCCAGCACTTATCAGCACTTTAAAAAAAAATTTCAAGCCATGCGTGGTGGCACACAGCTATAATCCCAGTATTTCGGAAGCTGGGACAGAAGGATCACAGGTTTGTGGCCAGCTCAGCAACTTAGCGAGGCCCTTAGCAACTTAGTGAGACCCTGTTTCATACTAAAAAATAAAATAGGGCTGTGGGTGTAGTTCAGAAGTAGTATGCCCCTGGGTTCAATCCCCAACACCACCAAAAAAGAAAAAAAAAAAAACTCAGAGGCAATCCGATCATAGACTTAACACATTTCCTTGAAAACAATCTGGTTGCAAATAAAGACTGTTAAACCTAGCTGGGCATGGTGGCACATGCCTGTAATCCCCATACTTGGGAAGCTGAGACAGGAAGATCACAGGTTCGAGGACAATCTCAGCAATTTAAGACCCTGTTTCAAAATAAAAATGTCTATGGGTGTAGCACTGAGAACAGTCTTATCGAAATGAAAACTGAATACAATGTAACTGACTAGTCAAAGTATTAACTATGCTTGGTTGAATTTATGTCCTTATGAATAAGAGATCTTTGTCTTATTTTTTCATTAGACAACTTCAATATTTTGGGGCCCTAGGCATTGTAACCTTCAGTGATAAGTGTTTAAATTCATTCTCTAAATTTAAGACATTCTGAATCAAAATCCTCCCACAATATCACTTAACTTCATATCTATTTTTCAATGAAAGTTACATATTATTTTATTATCATTGTTAAAACAGTCAAATTGCACAGATGCTACAAAATAAATTGTGAAAATCTCCCCTTTCTACCTCCACACAGGTTCCAATAATCTCATCCTCAGTGATGACCTCCATTAATCTCATACACATCATCCCAGTCCTTCAGCTATGAATTTTTTAAATTTATGATCCTTGACGTGCATAGTTTAGAGGGCTTCCCCCTCCACCATTTTGCAGTGCTAGAAACTGAACACAGGGACTTGCACATGCTAAACACTTGCTCTACCACTGAGCTACATCCCCAATCTATAGGGCTTTTTTAAAAAACACACGTGATGATGGTATATATATATTGTTCTCTATTTTCCTTAAAATGTTAAGAGCTTTTTCTATGTCAGTAAATCTGACATACACACATCTACTTCATTCTACCTAATGGCTGAAAGTGATGCATCTAGCATATTTTACATAACACTTTCCTATTGAAATTTGTCTCTTTGCGCTGGGCGTGGTGGCGCACGCTTGTAATCCCAGTACTTTGGGAGGTGGAGACCGGAGGATCCGGGTTCGTGGCCAGCCTCAGCTCGCTCTCGCTCTCTCTCTCTCTCTCTCTCTCTTTCTCTCTACTTAGTGAGGCCCTCCGCAACTTCATGAGACCCGGTTTCAAAATAAAGTATAAAAAATAGGGCCGGGGGTGTAGCACGGAGGTAGAACGCCCCTGGGTTCAATCCCCGGTACTGCAAAAAAAAAAAAAAAAAAAGAAATTTGTCTCTTTGCTATTACAATGCAATTACACTTACACATATCAACCCGATGCTTATCATAAAAACTACTCAGTTAAAATTACGCAGTCACATTCTACACCTGAGATTCCTTTAAAAATGAAGTGAGTTCATTGTTGTTTGGGTTTTGTTGTTGTTTCCTTTTTGCTACTGGGGATTGAACCCGGGGGCACTCTACCTCTGAGCTACACTCCCAGATCTTTTTTTTTATTTTGAAACAGAGTCTCACTCAGTTGCTGAGGCTGGCCTCGAATCTACAAACCTCCTGTCTCAGCCTCCCAAGTACTGGGATTTTAGGTGTGTGCCACTGCTGGCATGAAGTATTATTTGCGATAACACTTTCTTTCTACCCCTCCCCTTTCAGTACTGGATACTGAACAAAGGGGCACTCTACCACTGAGCTACATCCTCAGCCCTTTTTGAGACAGGGTCTTGCTAAATTGCTGAGGCTGGCCTCAAAACTGAGATTCTCCTGCCTCAGCTTCCCAAACATCTTGGGATTACAGGCATGCACCACCATGCCCAGCTTGAGGTAACATTTTCTATAATCCTAAAAACACAAAGAAAAAATATAACACAATGACACAATGAAGAATTTCAATTATTTATGTTTTTTTAATTACTTTACATCTAGGATATAGCTCAGTGGTAGAACATGTGTTTAGTATGCCTCGGGCCCTAGGTTCAATTCCCATCTGGGGATGGCAAGGTGTAGGTTCAAATCTGTACTCCTTTGTTGTAACTATATGTTGCCATCAGAGGGGGCTCCATGACACTTGGCTTGCATATTTAACATTCTGGAGTTCAAAGCATGCTTAACCCCTTAAGTCTAATCGTAAACTTCCTCACAGTCTACCTAGGTTATCACTTGGCCAAGATAAAAGCATGCACTTTCCCTCACAAGCCTTCAAAGAGCCTGCCTCCCTCCCTCCTGTTTGCTTGCTGGTCCATCTTCCTTCCCTCCCTCCTTCCCTCCCATTTCTCTCTGACCATTCACCTCACACAACAGTTTTTCATCATCCTGCCACTCAGCCCCTCTGGGACTCCTGTGCCCTTATTCCTGAGTCCCGCCCCTGCATCTAACTTTGAGAGCCATGCAGAACTCATCCAGTCCACTTTTATATGGGCCCTTCCAACTGCTGACCAACCCTGTTAATTCATCATGTGCCTAATTTTCAAACTTACCCATATATTATTTTAGCCTCTAGAATACATGCTACTCTCAAATTCCCATTTCTTTCTTCTCAGCTTTTTTCTCATTTTTGGTAGATTCTCATTATAGAGCTGAAGTCTTCATCTTTATTTCAACAATATAACACCCTTTACTGCTTATCCTTCCCTAGAAATTCAAAAAAGAGACAATATTCCACATACTACTCTTTGAAGCTAGTCTCTACTACTTCTAACTCTTGATAAGTGATTCTCCAACTTTGTAAATATAGAGCCTTTTTAGGTTGGATTTTTATTGCCCAATGACTTAGAACAATTTTTACTCAATGTATAGACACTGCTTAGAGTATGAATTGAGCAATGGAAACCCTGTGTTAACTTCTTGGTTTATAGATCAGGAACCACAGCTCTAGTACTCAACTTTTCAACACTGCCAGGGGACCTCATTCCCCAAATACTTCCTCTTGTTTTGCTACTGGCTGCCTGCCTCCTCAATACAAACTCAAGCTCTTAGACCTACATATATCCAAGTTCTCAATGATTTCTTTATAACCAAATCCAATTAACTTCTCTCTGCAATGTTAAACATCAATGACCTCAGCCTGAGGATACAGCTCAGGGGTAAAGCACTTGCCTTGCATGCCAAGGCCCTGGATTCTATCCCCAGCACTACAAAATCTTAAAAAATAAAATTAAGCCAGGCGCAGTGGCACATGCCTATAATCCTAGTACTTGGGAGACTGAAACAGGAGGATTGCAGGTTGATGGCCAGTCTCAGCAACTTAGCAAGGCCCTCCGCAACTTAGTGACTCCCTCTTTCAAAAAAATATATATAAGCTGGGCGTGGTGGCGCACGCTTGTAATCCCAGTACTTGGGAGGCGGAGACCGGAGGATCAGGGTTCACGGCCAGCCTCAGCTACTTAGTGAGGCCCTCCGCAACTTCGTGACACCCGGTTTCAAAATAAAGGATAAAAAATAGGGCTGGGGGTGTAGCTTGGAGGTAGAACGCCCCTGGGTTCAACCCCCAGTACCGCAAAAAAAAAATATATATATATATATATATAAAATGGGGCCAGGCGTGGTGGTGCGTGCTTGTAATTCCAGTACTTGGGAGGCGGAGACCGGAGGACGTGGTTCGCAGCCAGCCTCAGCTACTTAGTGAGGCCTCCGCAACTTCATGAGACCCGGTTTCAAAATAAAGTATAAAAAATAGGGCCGGGATGTAGCTCAGAGGTAGAATCCCTCTGGGTTCAATCCCCGGTACCACAAAAAAATTAAAAATAAATAAATTAAAAAAATGGGTTTGGGGGTCTAGCTCAGAGGCAGTATGCCTCTAGGTTCAATCCCAAGTATCATAAAATAAATAAAATAAATAAATAAATAAACAATCTTTTTCTACTTTTGCAGACTGTTCAAGGCAATATGGCATTTTGGAATTCTTTTATTTCTAACCATTCTTCTTTCGTCTTTTTTTCCTGAAACCTCTATTTCTCCCTTCAACTATCCCTGGCAGTAGTAGTTCCCAATCTATTTCTGACTACATTCACTGATTGCTAACAAATGTCATCAATGATTACCTCTCACGGTATACTAATTCTCTATCAGCCGACACTATTTTTCAAGGTAAGAGTCCTGCCCCATCATCTTGAATATTCTTGCATTAACGCAGACACCCAAAAGCTTAGAGCTCTCCAGTCTCTGAATTTCTACTCATTCCACTTGTAGTCTATGATACAGCAATGAACAAGGAGAGAGTGTGGGGGTGGGGTACTGGGGATTGAACCCAGGAGCATTCTTCTCTCCCAGCTACACCCCAGCCCTTTCTATTTTTCATTTTGAAACAGGGTCTTGCTAAGTTGCTGAAGCTGGCCTGGAAACTGTGCTCCTCCTGTCTCAGCCTCCCAAGTACTGGAATTACAGGCATGCACTGCCATGCCCAGCTAAGGACCATGTATTATCACCTACAGCTATTGCATGTGCATTCATTTTGTTTCCTCTAACCAGAGAGCAATTCCTTGAAGGCAACTCCCTTCTTTTAGTCATCTCTCCAAAAGGCAGAGCGCCAAGTATAAAGACATCACTTCAAATATCTGCAAGTATCTTCTAACACTTTCTAGGTACCTGAAATATATACAGCCTATAATTTCCAAGCTACAGAAAAAGAACACTATTTTGCAAGATGCTAAAAAGGGATGAGATAAACAAAGGTTTCAAATTAAAAGTTTAAGAAGTATGGAGTTAAACAATATTAACAGGTTTATTTTTAGAACTTCCTGGAACCTTTAATCTTACTAATTGTGAATCTCCAAAAGCAGAATTTCCCAAACTGGTTACAAAACCCTTTCTCATTCATTACCAGCACCTATTAACTTCTCCCTTTCCAAGGAATAGAGGAAATGCTTATTAAGCAATTATTTTCTTTCATAACTTCTTCACATCCAGAATAATTTCTAAGGATATGGTAATAGTACTAGTTTTATGACTGACATCCTATCAACCAGTCTCAGCATCCCTCAATTACCTCCAACTCTATTAGTATAATTACAAAAAAAAATTTAAGCATTCATCTCAGGATACTTTTAAATTGCAAGTCCCTTACTGCTTTTGAATAGAACCTCATTTACAAAATTTCCTTTATATACAGCATCAGATCAGAAGGGTATAACTCCAAGTTTACAAAAACAGCAGCACAATCTATGAAAAGCTAGAAGAGGTTTAAGTGACCTGACAGCCTCTCAGCAAAATCAAAGATAATACAAATAAAAAAATAAACAAAGTGAGCCAGGCGTGGTGGCACACGCTTGTAATCCCAGTACTTGGGAGGCTGAGACCTGGGGATCTCAGTTTGCAGCTAGCCTCAGCTACTTGGTGAGGCCCTCCGCAACTTAGTGAGACCCTGTTTCAAAATAAAGAATAAAAAATAGGGCTGGGGGTGTAGCTCAGAGGTAGAATGCCCCTGGGTTCAATCCCCAGTACCGCAAAAAAAGAAAAGAAATGCCTCAAATACTACACCAGCTTACTTTTCCTTTGTGTGAGTGTGCGTGTGTGTGTGTGTGTGTGTGTGAGAGAGAGAGAGATTGATTGATACATACATATATACTGGGGATTGAACCCAGGGCATTCTACCTCTGAGCTACACCCCCAGCCCTATTTTATTTTTTTTATTTTGAAATAGGGTCTAAGTTGCGGGGGGCTTTGCTAAATTGCTGAGGCTGGCTGCGAACTTGCAATCCTCCTATTTTAGCCTCCCAAGTACTGGGATTACAGGAGTGTGCCACCACACCCAGCAGTTTTTTATTCTTTATAATCTGTTTCTTCAGCAATAAAACTGTTCAATGGGTATACTGGCTATGTGAAAATTCTCAACATTTAGTCTCCACCCTAAAAATCTCACCCTTAAGTGAACCTTTTCTAAACCAGATCTGATTTTTTTTAATACTACTCTGACGCCCTTTTTTCCTGGAACAAGTTGAGGAAATGACCTGCAACCAGAATGCCAGGCACTTGACAAGGCACATAACTCATCATTCATGAAATTAATTACCATGAGCACACTAGGGATTGACCAGTTTACAAATTCACTACTTCACAGCTCCAAACTAAATTATGTGGTTTGCAATACCATTCTACTAACTAGACATAGCAAAAATATAACTGATTCTGAAGTCAGCTCTACTCTGATAAATTTCAGTAAGCTATTTATAGGTGTTTCTGTTTTTATGCAGTTTTTTATCTACTCTAAATTTAAACCTGCTCCTCATTTTCAGACACTGAAATGAACATAAAGTTAAAAACAGGAAAAATATACACTAATGAGTACATCCACCTCCTGCAATCCACCTTCATGCAAAAGGCAGCAAAGAATAAATTTCCCAAATAGCTTCAATTCTATTACAATCATATTTCTCTTTAAAAAGTGTTCTTCCAAGCCGGGCATGGTGGCACACACCTGTAATCCCAGTACTTGGGAGGCTGAGACAGGACAATTGCAGGTTCAAGGACAGCCTCAGCAAGTAGTGAGACTCTCATCAACCTAGTGAGACCCTGTTTCAAAATAAAAAATAAAATAGGGCTAGGGGTGTAGCTCCAAGAGAATGCCTCTGTGTTCAAATCCCCAGTACCACACACACAAAAAAATAAAAATTAAAAATGTTCTTTCAGCTGGATGTGGTGGCACATGCCTGTAATCCCAGTATTTGGGAGGCTGTGACAGGAGGATCGCAGGTTCCAGGACAGCCTCAACAAGTAGTGAGACTCTCACCAACCTAGCAAGACCCTGTTTCAAAATAAAACTAAAATAGAGCTGAGGGTGTAGCTCGGAGGTAGAATGCCCTGGGTTTGATCCCCAGTACCAAAAGAAAAAAAAGTTCTTTCTTCCAGGAGTAAAACCAGTTGTAAATTTCAAAAAAAAAAAAAAAGGGGTAAGAGAGCCGGGCGTGGTGGCGCACGCTTGTAATCCCAGTACTTTGGGAGGCGGAGACCGGAGGATCCGGGTTCGCAGCCAGCCTAAGCACTCACACACTCTCTCTCTCTCTCTCCCCGTCTCTCTCTCTGCCTAGGGAGGCCCTCCGCAACTTCGTGAGACCCGGTTTCAAAATAAAGTATAAAAAATTAGGGCCGGGATGTAGCGCGGAGGTAGAACGCCCCTGGGTTCAATCCCCGGTATCGCAAAAAAAAAAAAAGGGTAAGAATACAATTCTTTTTATTGACAATGGTTAACTCCAATTTTAGAGTATATCAATCATGTCAGATACAACTCTTACAATCCCTTTCAGTAACAATTTTAATAAAATAACTCTCAAAACATGGAACAAAAGGACCTATATTTTAACTGTCCTAGAAAAGACATTCATTAGATTTGTCACAGCTAGTATTTTGTGTGTGTGGGGGGGGTACTGGGGATTGAGCAGAGGGGCATTCTACAACTCTGAGCTCCACCCCCCCAGACCTGTTTTTTATTCTTTATTTTGAAAAAGGGTCTCACTAAGTTGCTGAGGGCCTCACTAAGTAACTGAGGCTGGCCGCGCACCTGAGATCCTCCTGCCTCAGTCTCCCAAGTACTGGGATTACAAGCGTGCGCCACCACGCCCGGCTCACAGCTAGTATTTTAAATGGGTGCACATGCAAGTGATAAATGGTAAGTATTTTTCATAGATAGTATTTTAAGTGGGAGCACATGCAAGTGATATACAATGATGTGTGATTTATCGCCAGGGGCATTTCCGGACCTCTTCCACCAGGGAATCATATCTAAGCCCAGTTCATCAAGTTATCAATTAGCAATGGTTTATGTTGCGACAGGGAGTGGCAGGAAATAAGATCGTGTATAATGCCATCGTCGTAGCACTAGCTAGAGTCTGTTTTCTACTGGGCCTGCTCGAAAGCGACTAACATTAAATCTCTTTTAAAAGAATGCAAGATAAGTTCAAGAGCCGCTACCCCGGTGTTCCACAGGTTGCCTCGCTCACCTGGAGCACCCTCTCGAGGGTACCCCTCCACCCCTCCGTTCTTTCAGGCCTCGCCTCCTTCTTCAGTCCAGGTATTCCTCTGCCCTCTGGGTTCCTTCTCTGCGCAAAGGCGCCCTTCGGCCCCCTGATGGCATCCGGGCCCGCCCGCCTCTCAGGTGTCCTCCCGGGGACCACCCCCGGCTCCAGCCCCCGCCGCCGCAGGACGCCCCAGCCTCTCGCGCAGACTCGGCGCCCCACCGCGGGTCCCGCCGGCGCCCCGGCCTCGGCGGCCGCACGCACCCCACACCGCCCGCAACACGCCCCCCGCCCGCGGCCCCTTACCGCACATGATGCCGGGGCGCCGCCCGAGGACCCGGGGCGAGCGGCTGGCGAGACTCGGACGCACCCAGGAGCTTCGGGGGCGAGGGGCAAGCTCGGGGGCCGGGGCGGCGGCGACGCGACTCCCTCGGGGATGCGACGGCCGAGGTAACGACACCCCTCTCCGCCTCCCGGGCTCGGCCAGCAACCGCCGCCGGGCCCCGCCCCCCGGCGCGCACCGCGCCGCCGCCGGCACGTCCGATTGGGCCGCGTGCGCGCCGCTCACGCGCTGGTCCCGCCTCCCGCGCTGCCCCGCCCCCGGGCCCACGCAGGCGCTGGACTGCTGGTTGCGGAGACGTGGCAGACTCGTGGCTGCATCCGCCTGAGGTTCCTGGAGCCGCCCGCCTCGGGGCGAGCAGCTGAGCAATGGAGCCGTGGGGGAGGAAGACTCGGCGCTGGGCAGGGAATGACAGAAGGAGGAGGATGGAAATGTTAGCCAGGCAAATAGCTCGCCCAGGCCCCAGCACCGAATCCCACGAAGCAGGAAAGAGGGGAAAGAAAGCAGGAGGCTCGAAAAGGAGATCCTGGAGGACAAACAAGTCAGGGCGGGAAAAGGACATAAGGCTGAGGAAAAACTGCAAAGAATTGGGTGAGGGGATTGAAGACAAGTACCAGAATCCTTGACGGCAGATCGCCATTCAAGTTCAGCCAGTCTTTCTGGTGACAGGCCGGTCTATTCCCGACTTTAGCTCTGTGTTACATGCTTGGCCTCCAACAGCCCGCAGCCCATCCAGTGCCTCTCTAACCCTGAAGGGACGAATGGAAAGTTCACCTGGCCTCCACTCAGCGCCTGGCCTTAAGAAACTCTGATGGCCCGCCTGGGAGGACTGGAAATCCCCTGTCTCTGCATTTGACTCATAGACGATTAATTCAATGAATTAAGACATCATTCCTGCCAAGAGAGACTTGATTAGAGAAGAGTGATGTTTCTGAGAAATTATTACCTGGGCATTTCCTTCAGGAAAATGTAAACAGTATCTTGAGTCAAATGTAGATGTTATCAGACCTCTATTAATGGCTCTAGGCTAGAATCAAATAAACTTATATGGCACACAGAAGTCCTAGAGTTCTCACCCGCTGATGAGGTGTTTGGTCTTACCCTCATGATCTCTTACCCCATCTTCCAGCCCTGTATGCTCCAACCAGGCTGAACAGGTAGTTCCCTGACTGGGCCAACCTTCTCAAATCTTCTGCACATTTTGGTTACTCTGCTAGAATCCCCACCTCGTTACTGTTTAAATGTTTCCTCTTCAGGAAAGCCTTGTCTCCCCATAGAGACATGCCTTAACCTCTCATTCTTTGAGTGGTCCCCTGTAAAGCAATTAAGTTTCTATATTTTGTTATTTTGTTTATATCTCACTACTGGGCTACATTAGTTTCTTGAGGATAGAATGAGTCTTTGTATAACCAACACCTAGTTTAGACCCTAGCAAAATGTATCAAAAAAAATTTTTTTGGTACTGGGGATTGAACCCAGGGACATTCTACCTCTGAGCTACATCCTCCAGCCCTATTTTATTTTTTGTGTTGAAACTTAGTCTCGCTAAGTTGTGGAGGACCTTATGAGGTTCCTGAGGCTGGTTGTGAACCTGAGATCCTCCTGTCTCAGCCTCCCAAGAACTGGCATTACAGGCGTGTACCACCCGTCTTCAAAAATCTTTTTGAATGAGTGAAAAAGCCGTATCATCTCAGCAGAATTGAGTTTCCATGGATGGTTATGGGACCAAGTGAGCAAAGGACCTTCAGTTTTTCTTAAGGGGGGTAAATGCCTTTTCATCGCTTGCCTCAAAGAGAGGCTAAAAAGTATCACATTTAACTAATCAAAATATTTCTCACCTAAAAGCCCTTTGTTATTTAAGCCCTTAAACAGGTCTCTGATGACCCAGAACAGTTTAAAAACCAATGAACTGTTTGTTAATAGGCAATAATTTTCTTTCTTATTTATTTATGTATTTATTTATTTATTTATTTATTTATTTATTATTTTTCCTGTACTGGGGATTGAACCCAGGGGCTTTCTACCTCTGAGCTACACCCCCAGCCCTTTTTTAATTTTTATTTTGAAACAGGGTCTCACTAGGTTGATGAGAGTCTCACTACTTGTTGAGGCTGTCCTCCAACTGTGATCCTGTCTCAGCCTCCCAAGTACTGGGATTACAAGCGTGCACCACCACGCCAGGCTTTTTTTTTTTTTTTAATGGTATTGGGGATTGAATCCAGAGGCATTCTACCTCTGAACTACACCCCCCAGCCCTTTTTTGTTGTTGTTGTTTTGTTTTTGTTTTTGAAATAGGGTCTCACTAGGTTGCTGAGAGTCTTGCTTAAGTTGCTGAGGATGGTATTGAACCTGCAATCCTCCTGTCTCAGTCTCCCAAGTACTGAGATTACAAGTGTGCACCACCACATCTGGCCTAGGCAATACTTTTCTTAATTCAAGAAACAAATGTCTCTGTCAGGCATGGTGGTGCACACCAATAATCCCAGTACTTGGGAAGCTGAAACAGGAAGATCACAGGTTCAAGGCCAACCTTGTCAATTTAGCAAGACCCTCAGCAACTTAGCAAGACCCATTTAAAAATAAAAAGGGCTGGGGGTTGGCACATGCCTGTAATCCCAGTCCTTGAGAGGCTGCAAGAGGAGGATCACAGGTTGGAGGACAATTTAAGGAGGCCTCCACAATTCAGCAAGACCCTGTTTCAATACAAAAAAATAAAAAGGTCTGGGAGTGTAGCTTGGAGGTAGAATGCCCCCCCACCCAGTTCAATCCCCCCGTATGGAAGGAAGGAAGGAAAGAAGGAAGGAAGGAAAGAAGGAAGGAAGGAAGGAAGGAAGGAAGGGAGGGAGGGAAGGAGGGAAGGAGGGAAGGAAGGGGTGAAGGGAGGGGAGGTAAGGGAAGGGAAAGAAAGAGGGAAGGAGGATACACATCTTAGCCTAAGAACTGTATCTCAGAAGTTCTGGTAAGACCTGGGTGATACTGCCCAGGAGTCAAGGTGTGCTTCCAAGCTTAAGCAATACCTTTGTTCACTGACAGCAAACCTGTTGATACCACAAAGAAAATGCCAGCAAGTAGCACGGAAGTTCCCATTGTCCAGCTTTAATAATCTATTGAACTTGCTTTCCTCTCCTGCCTGCTGTTCCTTCACAATGACTACCAATTTGTCCTATGCATCTCCATTCTACAGCTACCTTGGAAGGTGCTTATACACCAGTTGACAGGAAGAAACTTAAAGGCCAATATTTTCCCAACACAGCCTTGAACAAACTCACTAACCCAGCACAACAAAGAACCCTTTGTAACCATGTGCCAGTCTAGATACAGATACAGAAGAACTTTGTCTGACCCTCAGCTGTAAGAAGCTCTGCCTTAACTAGGCCTGTGAAAATAAAGCCAAGAGAAAATAAATTACCTCTGAAGGAAAGGGGACATCTGGATCTAATTTGAACATCTGAGGAAATGGAAAGGACTTTCTCTCCTAATGAAAAAGCTCTGAACTAACATAACTGAAGAAAAAAAGAGTAATGATGGTAAGAGGGTATCATTCATCAACTCTTTATTTAGTCCTATCAGATCTGATAGCTATCGGTGTCATCCTTGCCATGCGGCCCAATGGAGTAAAGGCCTCCAGGGCTTCTGATTGCCATTTTTAAAGAATCAAAGAACCATAATTGAAACAGCTTTTTATGGGTTTTAAACATCCCCATGTTTGTGATTTTTTGATACCCCGTATATTCAGATTCCAAAAAATAGCAATTGATTTATTAAAATAAAGGCCCAGCAGGGCATGGTGACACACACCTATAATCCCAATACTTGGGAGGCTGAGACAAGAGGGTTGCAGGTTCAAGGCCAGATTCAGCAACTTAGCAAGACCCTGTTTCAAAATAAAAAATTAAAATGGGCTGGGGGTATAGCTCAGAGGTAAAATGTCCCTGAGTTTGATCCTTAGTACCACACAAGACACACAGAAAAAAAGACCTGTGTATAATAAAACTATGGGAGGCTAAGATACATATGTCTTAATTTTTAGGGAGTTTTTTGAAAACATGTATCCAGTGGACAAAAATGATGGTAGCAAGTATCAAAAGAAAAATAAATAAGTTGAACCCCCAAAGCCTATGAGAAGAAAAAAAATGAAGATGAGAACTAAAGCCACGGGCCAAGACTTCAGAAGGACCTCTTGAGTGTGGACCCCTTTTCGTTCCACCACCACCCTAATTCATCCTGTGCACCTTCACATGAAAGCAACCTTTCAAAAAATACATATCTGAGTCAGGCGTGGTGGTGCACACTTATAATCCCAGTACTTGGGAAGCAAAGACAGGAGGATCACAGGTTCACAGCCAGCCTAAGCAACTTAGGCCCTCCACAACTTAGTGAGACCCTGTTTCAAAGTAAAAAAAAAAAAAAACAAAAAACAAAAAAAAACAGGGCTGGGGGTGTAGCCTGGAGGTAGAAAACCCCTGGGTTCCATCCCTAATATCACAAAAAAAAGGATGGCCTCCATATAGGAGGATTTTTTTTTTTTTTTTTGGTACTGGGGATGGAACCCAGGGGCATTCTGCCACCGAGCTACACCCCCAGACCTATTTTTTATTCTTTATTTTGAAACAGGGTCTCACTAAGTTGCAGAGGGCCTCACTAAGTAGCTGAGGCTGGCTGCGAACCCGAATCATCCGGTCTCAGCCTCCCAAGTACTGAGATTACAAGCGTGTGCCACCATGCCCAGCCATATAGGAGAATTTTAATAATCAAGTGAATGGGATGGCCTATTCTGTGGATACTAGGCAGCATTTTTTTCCCCAGACACTTCTACCATTGCCTGATGGGTTCATGAACAAGTTGGACATGGAAACGAAGATAAAGGTTATGCATGGGCTCAGAAACATGGACTTCCACTCACCAAAACTGAACTGGCTCCAGCCACTACTGAATGCCCAACTACCAGCAACAGAGACCAACACTGAGTCCTTAGTATGACACTACTCCCCAGATATGAGTCAGCTACTTGGTGCCAGGTTGATTATATTGGACTGCTTTCATCATGGAAGTAGCAGTTTTGTTATTACTGAAAAAGACACTGTACATATGGATTTGCCTTCCCTGTACACAATGCTTCTGCCCAAACTAACACCCACAGAGTTAAAGAATGCCTAATTCACTACCATGGTACTCCACACTCAGCATGGCTTCTGGTCAAAGAACTCACTTCACAACAAATGAAGTGCAGCAGTGGGCCCAGGCTCACTGAGTCTACTGGGCCGTATCCCTCGCCATCCTGAAGCATCTTGTTTCACAGAAGAGTGGAATGGCCTTTTGAAGATTAGAGCACCCAGTAGGAGGCAATACCTTGCAGGGCTGAGGCAAGGTTCTCCTGAAGGCTGTACGTGCTCTGAATCAGTGCCCAGTAGACAGTGCTTTCTCCCATAGCCAGGATTCACTGTCCAGGAAGGAGGTTCCATCCAAGGGGTGGAAATGGGAGTGAAACCACTCATAATCATCCCTGGTATCCCATGAGCAAACGTTTTGCTTCCTGAGACTTTATGTTTTGCCTGCCTAGAGGTCTTAGTTACAGAGGAAAAAGTATTCCTATGGGAAACACAAAAATGATTCCATTGAACGAAGGTGAGACTGCCACCAGGCCACTTTGAGATCCACATGCCTCTGAATCAATAGGCAAAAAAGGAAGCTATGGTGCTGACTGGAGTGGCCGGTCCTGACCACCAAGGGGAAATTGGACTACTACTACTCCACAGTGGAGGTGAGGAGGAGTATGCCTGGCATATAGGAGAACCCTTAGGGCATCTCTTTATATTACTATTCTCTATAATTAATGTTAATGGAAAATTACAACTCAATCCAGGCAGGACACTAATCATCCCGACTCTTGAAGGATGAAGGTTTAGGTTGCTTCACCAGGTAAAGAACCACAACCAGCTGAGATGCTTGCTGAAAGCAAACAGAATACAGGAAGTGTAGTGGAAGAAGGTAGGTATAAATACCAGCCACAACCATGTGACCAGACATAGAGATGAGAACTATGATTACCGTGGGTATTTTTTTCTTATTTTGTTATGAATGCTTACGTGTATGTGTACATATGTGTACATATTCAAATATATATAATAAAATATATTTCCCCCTTATATCCATTACATGTAACATAAAATGTACTGCCTTTTTTTTTTTTTTGGTACTGAAGGTTTAATCCAAAGGCATTTTACCTCTGAGCTACACTCCAAGCCCTAATTTATTTTTTATTTTGAAACAGGGTCTCACTAAGTTTTTGAAGGTCTTGCTAAACTGCTGAGGCTGGCCTGGAACCTGAAACCCTCCTGTCTCACCCTCCCAAATACTGGAATTACAGGCACCATGCCCGGCTGTATTGTGTGTGTGTGTGTGTATGTGTTACTGGGGACTGAACCCAGGGGCATTCTACCTCTGGGCTACAACCCCAGCCCTATTATATTTTATTTCTTATTTTGAAGCAGGGTCTTGCTAGGTTGTTGAAAGTCTCACTACTTGATGAGGCTGTCCTTGAACCTGTGATCCTCCTGTCTCAGCATGTGCGCCACCACACCCGGCTTGTATTGCCTTTATATTAGTACTACAGTAGAGTTAACTTTATATCACAGTATATAGGTTATAGAATATTAAGAAAGAGCATCATCCAGGGACTTCGTGTCCTCTTCTGGGTAAAGGGTTAGTATCTTTTCTGCTATACACAGGGTATTATATTGTGTTAGTTGTAAGTATGAACTTGTTTTCATCTCTATTTGGAGAACATGGCTTAAGAAGATGCATTTGGGTGCTTTTTTTTTTTTTCAGTACTGGGGATTGAACCCAGGGGTTTCTACCTCCGAGCTATACCTCCAGCCCTATTTTTTATTCTTTATTTTGAAATAGGGTCTCATTAAGTTGTGGAGGGCCTCACTAAGTAGCTGAGGCTGGCCATGAACCCGGATCCTCTGGTCTCAGCCTCTCAAGTACTGGGATTACAAGCATGCGACGCAACACCACACCTGGTTCTGGGTGCTGACTTGACAAGGGGTAGACTTGGGTTGATTAATTGTATGTCAACCTGAATGGGCTACTGTGCCCAGATAGTTAGTCAATTGTTCTGGATGCTTCTGAGAGGGTGTTTTTGGATGAGAAGAACATTTAAATTAGTAAATTCTAAGTAAAGCAGATGGCCCTCCATAATGTGGGAGGACTTCATCCCATCAGTTGACGGCCCTAATAGAACAAAAGACTAACCTCTCCAAGCAAGAATTGGCCAGCAGATGGACTTCAGATTGTGTGTGTGTGTGTGTGTGTGTGTGTGTGTGTGTGTTACTGGGGATGGAACCCAGGGGCATTCTGCCTCCGGGCTGCACCCCCGGCCCTATTTTATTTTTATTTTGAAACAGGGTCTCACTAGGTTGATGAGAATCTCACTACTTGCTAAAGCTATCGTCAAATCTGTGATCCTCCTGTCTCAGCCTTCCAAGTACTAGGTTTACAGGCGTGCACCACTATGCCAGGCTGGACTTCAGATTTGAACAACCATATCTGCTCCTCCCTGGGTCTCCAGCCTGAGAGTCCACGCTACAGGTTTTGGATTTGCTAGCCTCCATAGTTGTGTGAGACAATTCCTTAAATCTCCTTTGTGTGCCCATGATCTCTCTCTATATATATTATACACATACATACCCAATTGGTTCCATTTCTCTGGAGAACCAATGTTAATCTTACTTATTATTCTCTAAAGTTGAATGTATCTATTTGTTTTAAATTTCTTTGTTTTGTTTTTGTGGTGCTGGGGATTGAACCCTGGACCTCACAAATGCTAGGCAAGCGCTTTACCACTGAGCTACATCCTAGCCCCATATTTGTTTTAAATTTTGAAAGTACAGAGCTTACAATGACAAATAATAGAAACCCAAACTAGATGAAGAGGGGGATTTATTGGCTAATATAATTGGAATGAACAGGGATACAAACAGCTTTGGGTATATCTATGCCCAGGAACACAGTGTCATCAGGATTCTTTGTCTATCTCCCTGGCCTCGTGGACAGGAAAATGACCCTCAAACAGCTCTGGAATCACACCTTTTTTTTTTTTTTTGGTACTGGGGATTGAACCCAGAGGCATTCTACCTTCGAGCTACACCCCCAGTCCTATTTTTTATTATTTATTTTGAAACAGGGTCTCACTAAGTTGCAGAGGGCCTCACTAAGTAGCTGAGGCTGGCCGCGAACCCAGATCCTCCAGTCTCAGTCTCCCAAGTACTGGGATTACAAGCATGTGCCACCATGCCCAGTTGGAATCACATCTTTATAGCTTGAAGTCCAAAGGGAGAGAGAGAAGCTGGGCATGGTGGCGCGTACCTGTAATCCCAGTACTTGGGAGGCTGAGACAGAAGGATCACAGGTTCAAGGACAGCCTCAGCAACTTAGTGAGACCCTGTTTCAAAATAAAATAAAATGGGTTGGGGGTGTAGCTCAGAGGTAGAATGCCCCTTGGTTCAATCCCTAGTACAAAACAAACAAAAACAATCACCCTCCCAAAAGAGAGAGAGAGAGAGAGAGAGAGAGAGAGAGAAGTCATTTCTCCATCCTCACTTTTCATATTCTGTAGATTCTAATCAGTCCGATGACTCATATGCCTCACTCCTGTGGCCAAGAAGGCAGGACACTGTGATTAGACAGCTCCATTTTTCAAAGGAAAGGGAAAAGTGTTGCTAATTAAGAATGAAGAAGGGCTGGGCGTGGTGGCGCACGCTTGTAATCCCAGTACTTGGGAGGCAGAGACCGGAGGATCCGGGCTCGCGGCCAGCCTCAGCTACTTAGCAAGGCCTCCACAACTTCGTGAGACCTGGTTTCAAAATAAAAAGTATAAAAAATAGAGCCGGGGATGTAGCTTGGAGGTAGAAGGACCCTGGGTTCAATCCCCGGTACCGCAAAAAAAAAAAAAAAAAAAAAAAAAGAATGAAGAAGGAACACCAAGAATACACAAAAGATGTCTACTACATCAGGTGACTATAGTTTGACTGCCCCTCTCATCCTTTAAGGACCAAGGCTGCTGACTCCAACTAGAAGTAGTACTCTCTCCCTAATACCTCTCTTCAAGGTGGCTCCAAATTTTCCCAGTAGGTCGAAGCTAGAGCAGAGTTTTCCAGCTCTGCTAGGAAGAAACTCATCCTACTGCCAAGAAAGTTAACAAATTGAAAAGCACGAGATTAACTGGTTCTATCTTTAACCTACTATTTCTGTCCTGTAGGATGTGATTAGAGCCAGCTTAAGGGGTGGATCATAAGGGAGCTGCTTAAAGCTGAAAGATCACTAGAAATGCAAGGAAACAGAAAAAAAAATACTATTTTCTAGAGTTCCTTTCAAAATATACCAAAGTTGCTTCTCATAGAGTATGGTAGCACATGCTTGTAGTCCCAGTACTTGGGAGGCTGAGACAGGAGGATGGCAGGTTCACAGCCAGTCTCAGCAACTTAGTGAGGCCCTCCACAACTTAGTGAGACCCTGTTTCAAAATAAAGAATAAACCGGGCATGGTGGCACATGCTTGTAATCCCAGCACTTTGGGAGGCGGAGACCGGAGGATCCGGGTTCGCGGCCAGCCTCAGCTCTCTCTCTCTTTCTCTCTCTCTCTCTCTCTCTCTACCTAGTGAGGCCCTCCGCAACTTCGTGAGACCCGGTTTCAAAATAAAGTATAAAAAAAAATAGGGCCGGGGGTGTAGCGCGGAGGTAGAACGCCCCTGGGTTCAACCCCCGGTTCCACAAAAAAAACCCCAAAAGAATAAAATAGGGCTGGGGGTATAGCCTAGAGGTAGAAAGCACCCAGGTTCAATCCCCAGTACCCCCCCCCAAAAAAGTTGCTTCTGGATAGGTGATATGTCCTGTAGAGTTGTTAGGTAGCTATTTAGACAGGAGGAGAGGAGATAGGGTTGGTTGGGACAGATGGGAAGCAGAGATATCAGAGCCTCACTTAGATCCCCTTCCCTATGGGAAGGGCAGAGACAATGCTGTCACTAAGGTGCACCGGGCAAAGGGCAGTTGACCACCCCGAATGAATATGTATGAGGAAGGAGGTGTCCAGAAGGAATATAAGACAGGACACTTGGAAAACCACGCCTGGCACGTTCCCACTCACAAGAATGGAATGCTCCAGTCCCCTCCCAGCAGCATGCCCTATTTGCCTGTGGCTTTCCCATTCCTGGGAACAGACAGGTCCAGATGCTTGTCCCTGGAATGTAATCTCCCTTCTTTTATCACAGCCTTCCTCACATGGTGTCATCACTTCTCTAAATAAACTTCCTTTAGTCCCCAGTTGTGCTTTTGTGTGTGAATGCTTTCCATGCAGAGAAGCAAGAACTGAGATGCTGCAGAATAATATTAAAACCTCCCTTGAGGTAAGATTATCACAGAGTTGGGTGTGGTGGCGCAAGCCTGTAATCCCAGCACATGGGAGGCGGAGATGGGAGGATTGCAGGTTGGAGGACAGCCTGAGCAATGTAGCAAGACTCTCAGCAACCTAGTGAGACCCTGTTTCAAAACAAAAATATAAGAGCCAGGCGTGGTGACACACACCTGTAATCCCAGTACTTGGGAACCTGAGACAGGAGGATCGCAGGTTCGAGGCCAGCCTTGGTAATTTAGCAAGGCTCTCAGCAACCTAGCAACACTGTTTCCAAATTAAAAAAAAATAGGACTGAGGGTGTAGCTTGGAGGTAGAATTCCATTGGGTTTAATGCCCAGCACCACAAAAAATAATAATAAACCAGGCATGGTGGCACATGCCTATAATCCCAGTGCTTGGGACACTGAGACAGGAGGATCACAGGATGAAAGCCAGTATCAGCAATTTAGACTCTCAGCAATTTAGTGAGACCTGGTTTCCAAATAAATAAAATAGGGCTGGGAGTGTAGTTAAGAGGTAGAATGCCCCTGAGTCAATCCCCAACACTGCAAAATAAAATAAAATAAAAACTACTACTAGATTGAACTATACCTCATAAACCAATCACTGATTGAATAAGTCCTCCATGATTTACCAGTCTGTCTGCTAGAATGTAATCAGCTTCAAGTTACAGAATACCTGATAACAGTGGCTACATCAAGAAAAGCGTATTAGCCGGGCGTGGTGGCACACGCTTGGAATCCCAGTACTTGGGAGGCTTAGACCGGAGGATCCAGGTTTGCTGCCAGCCTCAGCTACTTAGTGAAGCCCTCCACAACTTAGTGAGACCCTGTTTCAAAATAAAAAATAAAATAGGGCTGCAGGTGTAGCTCAGAGGTAGAATGCCCTTGGGTTCAATCCCCAGTACCACACGCACACACAAAAAAAGCGTATTATCTCACATGATGTAAACTCAGAAAGTGAGTGGTTCCTCAGCTGGCTCAAAGATCAAATAAGGTCCTTCCTCAAAGATATCAGTTTCATGACTTCCCCTCTTGTTTTTGTGATGCTGGGAATTGAACACAGGGCCAATCTACCTCTGAGCTACACCCCCAGTCCTATTTTATTTATTTGGAAAGAGGGTCTCACTAAGTTGCTGAGGCTGGCTTTGAACCTGCAATTTTCCCAAGTACTGGGATTACAGGTGTATGGACTTCCCCTCTTCTAATCTTTTATCTACCTCTGCCACTGATTTCAGGTTAGATACAAGACTTATTAATTACATCCCTTTCACAATCTCAATTTCCTATAGCCTCAAGTACAGGTCAGGTTAAGGCACCTAGCTTACAAAGTAATTCCCAGTGCCTTGTTTGAATTCATATATAAAAGCCCATGGAATGAATTATCCAACCCCACTGTCTGGTTCTGTGAACCAAAGAATAAAAACTTTAATTCCCAGCATTCACAAGTGTTAGAGTTCTTCCTGTTTCCATCTCAATGAAGATTGCTGTACTTCTAGGGGCTGGAACTCCAGAGGTACAAGGTATCACTGCTATTTCCCTGTCTTTTCTTTCCTGGTATTTTCTGCTGTCTCTGAATTACCATAGAAAAATAAGAGAAGGCTAGTATTCTATTTGGGATATCTGAAAAAGCAGGACCCCTATGGTAGAAAGAAAATTCCAAATTTCTGGCATGGCACAAAAATTAGTGTCACTTGATGCAACTTTTAAATGCTTAAAAAATTTATGGATCTCTGAGTCAGGAAAAGCTAATGGAAGAAAGACCAAACCAGTTTGTCTCCGTTTTTTTTTTTTTTTCCCAGAGATTCTGCTTCATACAGTGAAGACTGGGTATGCTGAGGCAGTTTTTCTCAATTCAGCTCTGTCTTAAAACCAAATGAAATTGTGTTCAGATTCTGGAACATAATCTTTTTCTTTGTGTGTGGTACTGGGCACTGAACCCAGTACCTTGCACATGCTAGGCAAGTGCTCTATCACTGAACTATACCCCCAACTCCCAGCATTATGATTTTTAATTTGAAAATAATTTAAAACATTTTTTGGTTTTTATTTATTTGGTGTGGTATGTGTGTGTGTGTGTGTGTGTGTGTGTGTGTGTGTGTGTGTGTGTGTTTGGGTGTGTGTGTGTGTGTTTTACTGGGGATTAACCCAGGGGCATCCTACCTCTGAGTGACACT
>PVJS01019968.1:0-33128 GCA_004027185.1 Glis glis | reverse complement strand
GAGAGAGAGAGAGAGAGAGAGAGCTGAGGCTGGCCGCGAACCTGGATCCTCCGGTCTCCGCCTCCCAAAGTACTGGGATTATAAGCGTGCGCCACCACGCCCGGCTAACTCATGGTTTTTAAATAAGATTAATATTATCTGTTTATAATGCCTGTTAATAAAATAATTTACAGTTTGGTAAAACTGCTGCTAAACAATCATTGGATCACAATTCTCATCAAATAAACCTATCTATAAAAAAGATGAGTGAGCTTGAGGTTTCGCACAAGCCACTTACTAAAGAGATAGTAATATTTTCCTTTGTTTTTTACCCAAGTTTAGGTATTTTAGAAAATTCTATAGTATACAGTATCAACTGAACTGTTAACTTTTCCAAAGTGAGATAAGAGTGTTTTAAAATTCTCTTTATAGTTTTTGATATGCATATGGTTATATGTATATCTAAATAAAAGTTCAAATGAGGCATTAGTAATACTTGAATAAGCTTACTATGCTACACAAAGAATATTCTAGACAAGCATACTTGGAAAGGATTTACCTTTTTGCAACAGTGGATTATTAAAATACACGATGATAATAAGGCATGTAAATGATGCTTCCACTGGAAACCTGCCCTGTCCACTCTTATAGCAATTATAATAACAAGTGTAATAAAAATTATACTATACTACAGGAAAACTATTGGCATAGGTTGTTTATCTTTGTTTTGGGAAATTGTTATAACTATTAAGAAAACAGTCTTTAAGACAGTTCGATTCTTCCTGTTAGTGATATTAACCTTTTCATCTAATCCTAGCAGCATTAAATAAAGATGAAGAAATACTATAGTATTTATTTTATGCTCCCTCCCCAAAAGTTTATGTTTGAATTATATGCATAAGTAAGATTAAATGCAATAATTCATGAATTCCGATGGTGTTGATGAATGGTCATACTTTTTCAGACTTTGTTATAATTCAATGTCTTAAGAAGGATTCAAGTACAGATTTAACAGTTTTATAATCTGTTAGACAAAGTTTTTCATAAAATGCTGCAGGTCGTGTTGCCGTACTGGTTGTAATGAGGCACTAGAATAGGATAACACTACTGTGTGTTAAGAGTTTAAGAACCACCTCTTGACCAGATTTAACAACCTGAGGAACTTCTTTTTCATTTAACAGGGTTACTTTGAAATGAAGATGAAAGTGTTTTCATCTTGGTTGTTTTTCAGATTTGAGGAAATAAGTTGTACTGTATTACATGACAAGTATGTATAGAAAAGTATGGGAAATACCATACTGAGAGTATGTATGTAGAGTTTATACCATTCCAAGCCTGGCCATCTTTTAGTTTTGAATAGTACTATCCCAGCAGCCAGTCATTACTGTACCAAACCCACAACTATCTTTGAAGTTTTATGTTCACAGCGAAAGGAATGTTGACTTTGAAATTATGCATTTATATTAATGTCACTATAAACCAATGGGAATAGTAATTTTTAAGCATACTTGCTAAATATTGAGGGATTAAACTACTAAATCAACAAATTATAAATAGCAATGTAGCTATTCTAGCTAGATGGTGTCTCACAGTGGATTTCTGATGGTTGACTATTTAGTGAACATTTGAATTAAGGTAGTGACTGGGACTGGTGATCTGGTTAAGTCTTTTAAAACATATTTTGAATATATGGCTTAGTATTAACAGGGAAATAAAATAGGGCTTTTTTTTCTTACTTATTCCATCCTTCTTGTACTATGTATTTAGAATTGATCATAAAAAAGATCTCCAAAAGAAAAAAAAAAAGAATTGTGGGTTTCATTGTGGCATACTTGTACATACATAAAAACATAATTTGATCGCTTTCACTCTACAATACCTCTTCTACCTTCCTTCTACCCTCCCCCCATCCTCTTTCTCTACCCTAGTGATCTTCCTTCTACATTCGTGGTATCTACTTTTTCTCTGTTTTCTCCCCTAGCTTCCACATATGAGAGAAAAAATATGATAATTTTCTGAGTCTGACTTATTTTGCTCAATATTATGATTTCCAGCTCCATTTATTTTCTTGAAAATGTCATGATTTTGTCCTTCTTTATGGCTGAGTAAAACTCCATTGTGTATATACTACATTTTCTTAATCCATTCATCTGTTGACAAACACCTAAGCTGAATCCCTAACTTGGCTATTATGAATTGTGTCTAATAAACATGAGTATCTCTAAAATATGCTGACTTTAATTCTCTTAGATAAATACTACAGAGTGGTACTGCTGGGTCAATACAGTAGTTCTATTTTTAGTTTTATGAGGAATCACTATACTAATTTCCATAGTGGCTGTACCAATTTACATTCCTATCAACAGCATCTGAGAGTTTCTTTTTACTTATACACTACTGGTACAGCCACTATGGAGATCCGTATGAAGGTTCCTCAAAGACTAGGAATGGAATATGACCTAGCTATACCACTCCTTAGTATTTTTCCAAAAGTCAGAATACTTTAGTGATACATGCACACCCATGTTCATAGCAGCACAAGTCACAATAACCAAGTTACAATACCAACCTGGGTGTCCAACAACAGATGAATGGATAAAGAAAATGTGATATATATACACAATGGAGTTTTACTCAGCCACGAAGAAGAACAAAATTATGTCATCTACAGAAAAATGGAGAATATCATATTAAGTGAGATAAACCAGGCTCAGAAAATAAAGGGTTGAATATTTTCTCTCTTATGTGGAAGCGAGGGAGGAAAAAAAAAAAAGACAGAAAATGGACCTCATGAAAATTAGGAAAGAGACCAGTAGAGTAGTGGAAGGGGATCCAGAGAGGAAGGAAGGGAGGGAAAGGGGAGATATGGGTAAGTAAACTGACCAAATAATGTTATGAGCATATATGAATGCATCCCTATGAATCTATCATGCAAAATTATGATGCACCAATAAAAATTTTTAAATGGTACTTAAAAGCCGGGTGTGGTGGCGCACACTTGTAATCCCAGTACTTGGGCGGCTGAGACTGGAGGATCCAGGTTTGCGGCCAGCCTCAGCTACTTAGTGAGGCTCTCTGCAACTTAGTGAGACCCTGTTTCAAAATAATGAATACAAAATAGGGCTGGGGGTGTAGCTCGGCAGTAGAATGCCCCTGGATTCAATCCCCAGTGCCAATAAATAAATAAATAAATACATACATACATAAATAAATAAATGAATAAATAAATAAATAATAAATGTTACTTAAATCTTTAAATAATTGAATACCCAGCATTTTTGAAACTTGACTTACTTTGGAAAAAAAGATCACAATCTTTCATCATAAAAAGAACTGTGTGTGTCTTGTCAAGTTTGTATTCTCAAAGCAGAATACTATGTGGGTAATAATTTCCTAGGTGTAAAACAAAATAAAAAAAGAGCACCTTTCCCCTGCATCCTCACCAGCATTTATTGCTGTCTATATTCTGATGATTGCCATTCATGATTGCCACTCTGATTGGAGATGGAATCTCAGTAGAGTTTCTATTTGCACTTAATTGATGAACATTTTTTCATATAATTGCCAGCCATCTGGACTTCTTCTGAGAAGTGTCTATTCAGTTCATTTGCCCATTTATCGATTGGGATTTTTTTAATGTGGAGAATTTTGGGGGGGTTTATATATTCTGGATATTAATCCTCTGTCAAAATAGGTGGAGAAGATTTTCTCCCATTCAGTAGGTTGTATCTTCACTCTAGTTAATTGTTTCCTTTTCTGAGTGGAAGTGTGTGTGTGTGTGTGTGTGTGTGTGTGTGTGTGTGTGTGTTACTGGGGATTAAACCCAGAGGCATTCTACCTTTAAGCTACACCCCCAGCCCTATTTTATTTTATTTTTTAATTTTTAAATAAGGTCTCACTAAGTTGCAGAGGGTCTTTTGTTGCTGAGGCTGGCCACCAACCTGTGATCCTCCTGACTCTGCCTCCCAAGTACAGAGGTCCACCACTGAGCCCGACTGTGTGGAAGCTTTCCAATTGCCATCCCATTTGTTGATTCTTGCTCTTATTTCCTGAGCTATAGGGGTTCTATTCAGGAAATCTTTGCCTGCACCAACATGAGGAAGTGATTCTCTTATTTTTTCTTTTAACAATTGTGAAGTTTCTCAATGTCACTTTGAGTTGACTTTCGTACGTGGTGAGAGATAGGGATATAGTTTCAGTCTCAGTCAGAACCAGGATTCACTGATGGAAACTGAAATCTGACAGAGCTACCAGAGATCAAAGAACACTCTCATCTGTCCTTGCAGTTCTTAAGATGAACTAGAGGGCCATTTGTTGATGAGGGGGTTAAAAAGTTTTATTAATTATCTACTGTTGCATCAGTTTCCCCAAAATGTAGTGGTTTAAGACAACAAATATTTATTATCTCACAGTTTCTGTGGATCAGGAATTCAGGAGATGTGTTCAATTCCCAGCTCCACAAAATTAAACAATAAATATAAATATGGCAAAGGAACACAGGAGTGACTTCGCTGGGTGAATCTATCTCAGGGTCTCTCATGATATTTCTTTTTTTTCTTTTTTTGTGGTACTGGGGGTTGAACCCTGGGGCATTCTACCTCCGAGCTACACCCCCGGCCCTATTTTTTATTCTTTATTTTGAAACAGGGTCTCACTAAGTTGCAGAGGGCCTCACTAAGTAGCTGAGGCTGGCTGCAAACCTGCGATCCTCCTGTCTCAGCCACCCAAGTACTGGGATTACAAGCGTGCGCCACCACGCCCGGCTCTCTCATGACATTTCTGTCATGATGTTGTCCAGGGCTACAGCCCTCTTACGGCTCAGTCAAAGCTGAGGCAGCTGGCAGGAAGCCCGTTGTCTGCTGGAAGGAGGTCACAGCTTTTGACGCATGGGCTTCTCCAAAGTGCTGCTTGAGTGTCCTCCCAACATGGCAGCTGGTCTCCCACAGAGTGTGATCCAACAGAGAGAGCAGCACAGTGTCACAATGTCCTTTTTACCTAGTCTCAGAAGTCACAAACACTTTGCTTTATTCTTTTTTTATATACACTTTCATTGGTTCATTGCAATTATTCATTATAATGAGTTTCAGAGTGATAGAAACATACATTCGTTGGAAGCAAGTTTCTATAATGTTCAGGCCATGCTGAAGGGGAGAGGAGTTGGGTTCCACCTCTTGAAGGGAAGAGAATCAAACAATTTATGGACGAAGCACCTGCAACAAGGTCATACAGGGGAACCTTGAAAGTTCCGTCATGTCTGAGATTTTCCAACTCTATTCATTAATCAGTAAACAAAGGGCAAACTTCCAAAGTGTCCCATACTTGAGTCATAGTATCCTTACTATCCTAAGCAGCATTCTGGGGCTCTTATGATTGATGTATTTGTCATGAAGAGAGGCCCAGTACTGGATTCCCAGAAATTCCATCAAATAGCAATGGGGTTTGACTGAAACTTCTTTTGTGGTGTAATGGGAATATTATTTATGATTTTCAGAAAAGAAAGTAGACACACAAAAAAGCTAAAGGTAGAGACTGTTTTGATTATACTACTCTTGGGGCCAAAAAGTGATTGAACAATAAATGATATTTAAGGGGTTTTTTTTTAATTTTGAAAGTTGTTTTGTTTGCATGTGTAGGAAAGAAAGGCTTCTGGGCTTATCCTGTATATTACTGCATAGTAAAGAGCCATGAGTTTAGGAAGTGACACTTTCAAGGGAATTGGAAAAAGCAATCAATGGGAAGTCATGATTCAAACGTGAAGCAAACTACATTATGGCTTGATTTAGAATAATTGATAGGATACAGCACAAAAGAATCCACATGGTCTCTAACTTTCCACTACTGGCACATGCAGTGAGAAATATTCATACAATCTTGATACTGGAATCAACCTCTAATCAAAGCATATAGAACAGATAAGAATGTTCCCTAACAATAATGGAATTGGTAGTACAGATGTGTTATAAAGGAAGAGTTATACAGAGGTATGACAATGAGAGAGGAAGAAAAGGGATAAGGGATGGTTGATATAGATTATATAAAGTTGACAAAGCAAGAAATAGTGTGTCAAAGTTTCAAATAAGATTAAAATATATTATTTCAAGTTAGAGTAGAATTCCAACCAAAATCAGGAGGAAAGGGGAATGGGATGTGGTGTAAACTGTGCCCCCCACACCACAAGGAGCCACTAGAAACATGAGTACCTACTATAAAGTGAGAGTGTTTTCCATGAGAATAACCAGAACCAGAGACTAACTGGTGGCACTGGGAATGGGCCAGATTATAGCGTACGAATGTTGTTAATTGCTTGTTTCCTATCTTTTTGTATGGTCCGATTTTGTTTTATTACCACATATTAAACATCTATAACTTTCCAAAAGTGAAAAATGGAAAAAAATCCATGTGGTTGGTAGTATCTATAAGTTAATCTTAGCCTACATCCACTGAGTTTCAGCAGATAAATTTCACAGGCCTCAATCCCTCCAGTTAATTTTGAAAAATGAAAAAATTTCACATATTTCATAAGTTGACCCTTTATAGTAATATTTCTTTTGTAATAAAAAATAATAAGTTTCAAATCATTACATTGGTAGTGAAAACTAACATAAGCTCAAATTCTATGACTTATCTTTAGTATATGTGCTGCCAAAGCGAGCACATGACTTATCTTTAAATATTCATTTGTATACTACACCACAAAAAATGAAAAGATAATCAAAAAGCCCATAAAATTTTCAGGATTAACTTAAAAGGGCAAGAGTTTAGGCTCAGTAAAGTGGGACATTTGTTCCTAGGAATCTTAGGAATATTCCATGAAACAGTTTTAATAGCTCTCCCTTCCTGTATACTAAGGGTTAGTCTTTTGAGCTTTTATTGAAGGCCCAGGGAAGGCCCAGGTAAATCCCCTGTGTATGCTTAAAATCAATTCACTGCTATCTAACTGTGGAAGAATATTCAAAGGGTTCAACAATGATTAAGACACCAAAGAAGCAAACCACAGTTTGTCTTGGTTTAACAAAAGATGGTCGTTCAAAAACAAATTTCCTTGGAGCAATCTGGGTACCAGGACAGCAGGTAGAAAGAGAAACTATGGCAAAAAGAATAATGATGAAGTTGGTGACCAGAGTCCAGGTGAGGAAAGGGTCTTTTATATTAAAACACACTTTAAAAAAAAGAAATGACTGAAGAGATTTTATAAAAATGTTTTGGGCTTTTATGGAAAAAAAATACTTTTTATTCCCACAAGAAATAGTCTTCTATTTTAGACACTCCTAGAATCTTAGGGTAGAAAGAAACTACTATAGCAATTAACAACAATCATATAATATAAATGAGGCACCACCCATATTTTCTGTATGTAAATATATAGAAGAGGTTGAGCTATCACAGTCTCTGTAATGCTCGTGTACCAAAAAACTACTTACAGAAGAAAAGGTCAATACATGGTGCTATATCCACACACTACGATACTACACAGCAATGAAAATGAACAAACTCCTGCCACATGTAACATGGATGAACCTAACAGGCTTAATATTGACTAAAGACCAGACACAAATAGTGCCTATTCTACAATCCCATTTATATAATATATAAAACCAGGCAAAACTAACCATGGTGTTAGAAGTCAGCCAATTGGTTAACTTGGAGGAGAGAGAGACTAGCAGGGGTCAGAAGGGGGCTCTGGGGGCTACAGTAAAGCTCTATCTTTTTAATCTGGGTGCTAGTTACATGAGGTGGAAATACTTTGTAAAAATTCATCAAGAAGTTGCAGTTATGATTTGTGCACTCTTCTGAATGTATATATAATAAATTAATAAAACAAAACATATAGGACCCTTGCTAGTTTATGTGTCCTCTTTATCCAGATTTTTAAGAAGTACCCCTCTGGATGGATGAATCAGAAAAGGGCAATCCATGGGCAGTGGCAACCCCACCAATCTGTGCCTTGGCAAATTAAAGGTGGGCTGGGTTTCATCCCCAATGGTTTGCGTGGCTAGACATACAATTGCACATCTGGGTGGACATCTGCAAATCTGTAAAAATACTCATTTGACCCCCCTTCACCACAGCTTTACAAGGAGGGCAGGGCAGGCTTCCTTATTTTACAGATGAGGAAGTAGCACGGAACAGTAAGACCGACGCACGAAGGCGTCAGAGCTAATAAGCCATGGGGCCAGGGCTGACTCTAGGCCAGTAGCTCTTTGTGTGGTTCTGATTCTCTGTAGGAGGGGGAACAGGAAGAATCTTCTTCCAGTGTTATTGTGTATACTGTAATGCTCACCTCAAATGCTCTGTGGAATAAGGCAGGGAGCAATACATCATCTAACGTTCTTAATACTGTACTTTACTAAAGGTCCTAGGCTCTAAGTGCACTTCAAAAATATGCACTAAGCATGTACTTAAAAGGAAACATTTATCTTCTGCATGATTACCTGTGGAAAAAGATCAGCAGAACAGGGATGTTGATATATCAGTAGTACATACTGGCCTTCCCATAGCTTAAAATTATTGGCTTAAGGATAAAAAAATCTTTTCATGTTTTGAAAAATGAAGGCATGTGCGTGTACACACACACACACACACACACACACACACACACACACAATGTCTAGGTGCAACTTACCTAGAAGTGTCTGCTTATTTTGGGAGGAGTTGGGCTCTGCAGAGCACCTGCATGATCGGAGAACAATCACTCCGCCAAGCACACCATCTTCACTGGCAAGGAAAGGTGAGCCTAGGCAGAAAGGACTTAGGGTCAGTTTTCAGTAAATTTCACTTCTGTGATTTTCAATTTTCATTTGATTACTAGGACAAAACTGTGGTATGAATAAGGTCTTGAAAGATGCCCATTTTCTGACAATCATCACTGTTCGTACATCATATAGACTCGATGGCGAAGACAGGCTTATGGATGAACAGGGGCCTTTGGCAAAAATAGCAGCAGATGTGTCCAAGAAGACCTGAGTGAGGGGATGGAGCATGTGTTACTGGATTCAGAATGGAATCAGAAACACCAGCAGACTAAAAGACCAAAACACAAATACACACACAAAAAAAGGTTCAACAACTCCCTTTGATCAGCTCCTAGGGATCACTTACCAGGCTCTCCCTACTGTCAGGGGTACACACGAAAAGCTTTGATTTACTAACTTAAATTCAATTTTAAGCAGTAAGCCAAAAACCTTATTGCAAACATTTAAAAATGTTCCTGATGGTTTACACAAATAAGGGTGAAACTGTGTTTCTTCTATGAGAATCTGGTGGTTAGAAACAGCCCAGCCTCCTTGAGATCTCACACACTGAACCACTGTGAACATTTCAAGAACATTACAGCTTAAAACCCTCCGTTTTTCTTCCTCAAGGACATCTTCTTTGAACATCTGGCATAGTAAGTGAGCACGTGGAGAACAAATGCAAAATTAACCCAAGAACTATCAAAGAGAGTAGTAAAAATAAAAACCAACCAAATTGGATTTGGGGGGAGCTTCTGGTTAAACTTAGTAGATTAAATACATACATTTATCTCCACTCCCTCCCCAACTCCTAGTGAATGGGTAGAAAGGAAGAAAAAAGGCAAGGGCAGAGAAAAAGGCACTTGAGGAAAAAACTGATCATTTGGAAAATGGGAAGAAGATGGAAAGGCAGTTCCATTCTCCTGGCAAACCCACGAACACGGGATCCCAAGTTTCCATGGGGTGGAGGGAACGTGGAATGGGGGATACCAAAAAGAAACCATCTAGTTTTACCATAAAACTGAAAAAGGATTAGAAAGTGGGAGCCTTCAAGCTCTTTTGAAGGCAGGAATACAGGACAGAGATAAAACGAAAATGGCTGGTTGTCGACAGCATCCAAAATAATCCTGTAGACCATGGGTAGGCAGACTATGACCTGCTAAGATTTAAAACAAAACATTGTAAATGGTTGTTAAAGGGCAGAAAATAAGGAAGAGGAGGAGGAGGAGGAAGAAGAAAAGGAAGAAAAGATGAATATGTAACAGAGACCATGATGGAGGCTGCAGAGCCCATGATCTTTATTCCCTGGCCCTTTTACAGAGTTTGCCAGCCCCTGATCTAGAGCAGGGGATTCCGGCTAGAGAGGAAGTTACTCCTCCCTAAGCCTGTAGAAGCCAAGATACTAACTCTCAGAGCAAAGAAGAGGCTACACACTGAAAACAAGGGGCTGGAGTGAAAGTCTTTATGTTAAACAGTTAAATGACCTGTGATTACAAGTTGTTTCAATTAGGAAAGACAGAGACCAAAACAAATAAAAGACAACCCCGGAAAAACAGGCAAGTGGTTTAAGCAGAAGAAAAGAAAAAGAAAGGAAAAAATAAAAAAGAGATGGAGTTGACCATATTGCTCAGTGGTAGAGTGTTTGTTTAGCATGGGGTGATGTCCTGAGTTCAATCCTCAGCACTGAAAAGAAAACAGTGTGTGTGTGTGTGTGTGTGTGTGTGTGTGTGTGTGTGAGAG
Organism: Glis glis; assembly: GCA_004027185.1. Lineage (NCBI taxonomy): Eukaryota > Metazoa > Chordata > Mammalia > Rodentia > Gliridae > Glis > Glis glis. Next base: position 22,677 of record PVJS01019968.1, on the reverse strand, counting down.
AGAGAGAGAGAGAGAGAGAGAGAGAGAGAGAGAGAGAAGGAAATAAGTGGTGGGAAAAAAACCAGAAGAACAGGCCAGAGGGTATCTGAATAGGAGTTTCAGGAAGAGAGAACACAAGAAATGAAAGGAACACAATTTCAAGAAGTAATTCAAAAATATTTCCAACAATTGAAGGCTGAATGCTCAGACTGAAAAGGTTCATCAACTTCCTAGCACAACACAGTATCAAAGAGCCCCATGAAGATGTATCACTGTAGATATCAAAATACTGAGCAAAGAGAGAAAGGTCTGAAACTCCAAAGATAACATGGCAATCAAGGGGTCATAATGGCATCAGATTTCTCAATGGCAGCACTGGAAAATAATAAATTATAAAGTGAAATGCTTTATATGTTTCAAAAGTATGCTTTAAAATTCAAAATGCTATGGAAAATTATTTCCAACCTCGAATTCTATATTCAGTGAAAATGCCAATCAACTGTAAAAGTAGAATAAAATTCTACAAGGTCTCAAAGAGTTTACCTCCCATGTATTTTTTCTCAGAAAGCTGTAGGATAAAAGGATCTTGACAATATGAAGGAGGGAGTAAATAAAGAGAAAGGAAATGATTTCTGAAAACAGGAGACCTAAAATATAAAAGAAAAAGGGATTCCCGGATGACACACAGCTATGGAGCAAGCTTAGAGTAAACAGTTCAATTGGAACAGGAAGCCAGACAAGGCCAGGAAAGGTAAGGGAGGGAAAAATAAACTGACCACATATATACTGAATTTAAAATTATTGGGAGGAAATGTTTCAGACTTTGTGGGAAGTTTGGGGATGAAAGAGTGGTACAAGAAACAAAAATCAACTAAAAATAATGAGGCAGATGTTAACTACAAAATAATAAAAAATTTAAAAAAGACTTGGTACAAGAGAGGGGCTTGTGAGCAGCTCAGTGGTACATGTCTAGTTGTATGATCAAACCTGGGTTTGATCCCTGCACCACAAGGAAATGGAATTATAGCATACTATGTAGTTCACATGTTTTTACTATTCAGCTGTAGTAATATATATATATATATATATATACACTCTCAAAATTGATAAGCTAAGTAAAAATATAATACATTGAAAGGAGGAAAGGCAGATGGGTGTATGTGTAAAATTGGGTTTGGAAGTACTGAGGAACTAAATCCTTGTCTCTCCTGGTATGAAGATAATATCAAAATTTGACACCTAAATAATACCTAAAATTAAAAAATAATAATGTAGGCATGTTATATTGAAGAACAGATGTAAATTCTAGAAGAAATAGCTAAGAGATTTAAAAATAGTGATCTCTGGGGAGAGAAAACTGGGAGGTGGAACAGGGAACTACTCATTTTTAGCAAAAGCACAAGGTATTGTCTTTTTAGATCATTGCTTTGGAAAGAAAAACAACACGGATTTGAACTGTGAAACTAGAGTAAAGTTTTTTTAACCCTCTGCCTCTAAGAGAAGGGGAAAAGGATATAGGGAGCTCAGAGCAATTGAGAAACCACACTGCAATAGGCCTTGATTCTACATCATCATGTTCTGTAGCTTAATTTCAGAACTACCCTGCCAAGATGTATTTTATTAGTATTTTATAGATAAAGAAGCTAAGGTTTGGTAACTTTCTGCAGCCATGCCACAGCCGAGTAGAGAATGTGGCTTCCTTACCTTCTCTGAGCCCAGGATCCTTGCTTCCTTGGCAGCACTTCCTCAAAGAAAACAAGTCACATTCCAACTGACTGCTGGTTACCGCTACCCACCAGCACTCAAACTCAGCACTTCCAGAATTGTTCCTTCTCTCATCAAATCCAGGAACTTTTCCTGGGCTCCTCACAGTTTGTCCAAGGTCAAAACACTTTGCTTCTTCCCCCTCCAATGACTCAGCACTTCAAGCCATGTCTAACCCTGTCAGTTCTCCCAAAGACTGGGCTTGCACCTGCCTCGGCCTTTCATTCCCACAGACAAGACCCTCAGAGAAATCTCACTGTACCGCAAACACTACAAGAGACTCTAATCTGCCTTCCCTGCTCCAGTCATTCAAATCTCTAAATTAGTTAATCTAAGAACTGTGTACTATGTGCCAGGACTCTCCTAGGCACTGGGGATACAGCAGTGAACAAAACAAAGGTCCTGTGCACAATTCGTCATAAAGCAATAAGGAAACCATCCAGATAGGAGGAAGGGCTAGGAAGAAAATGAATCTGGGTAAATGATGGAGTGTCGCTGGGGCCAGCCTACTTTACATCAAGGGTCAGAGAAGGTCTTTTTTGGAAAGGAGCTATGTGCTGATCCGGGGAAAGAAAATTCCAGCCAGATGAACCAGAGGTCCTAAAGTGGGCAGAGTTCAGTGTGCTCAGGAAATATAAGATACTAGAGTGGCAGGAGCTAAGGGGAGGAAGGGGAAAGAGAGCGCAGAACATGAACTCAGGTAAGTGGAGTCAAGTTGTACACAGTGGTAGTTTTTATGTGGACTTGTAAAAGGTTACGGGGCTATGTAGAATGGACTGGAAGGGCAGGTGTGAAAGCAGCAAGGCACTCACGGAGCTGCTGTGGCAGTCCAACTGAGAGATGACAGTGGCTTGGGTGAGTCTTGAGACAAAAGAGATCACCTGCAGAGGTTGGACCTGGGGCATATTCTTCAAGCAGAACCAATAGGAACCAATAGGATGGAAGAGGGGCATGGCAAACAGAAACATCAGAGTTTAGTCCAAGAAGAGATGTGCATCCCAGATATGATCACATCATTAAACAACTCAAAAGCCTTCAATGGCTCCCAACTACCTGTAAAATGATGCTCAAACTCCTTAGCCCAGCCTAGTCCTTCTTTCTCTTCCCAACCTTATCTCCTTATTTATTTTTACACATCATATGGTTTGGCCAAATTGGACTTAGAGAAGGGAAAAAGGATATAGGGAGCTCACAGCAATTGCGACACCATTCCATTCCCCTAGGATTTCACCCTGGGCTCACCATTCCGAACAGCCCTTCCTATCTCCTTTCCCACATGTTATAGTCTGGATGAGCAACCCCAAAAGGTCCACGTGTTAATAGCTTGGTCCCAGGTCAGCGTGATTGGGAAGTATAGTGGACCTATGGGAGTGGGGCCTAGTGGGAGGTCCTTAGGTCACTGAGCGCATGCCCTTGAAGGGGACCGTGGGACCCTAGCCCCTTCCTGTCTCTCTCTGCTGCTGGCTGGTGGTGTAAGCAGTTTGTTCTGCCACATGTTCCTGCCATGATGTGCTGCCCGTCATCAGAGGACCAAAGAAATGGAGCTGTCTGATCTTAGACTGGGAACCTCCCGGATTGTGAGGCAAAATAAGTCCTTTTCTCTTTATAAGTTAACTACCTCAGGTATGTTATTATAGTAACACAAAGCTAATACCCCCCCACCCCACCAAGAACTGAATCCATTCTCTAGTTCCAATGCCTTTTATATAGGCCCATGCTCTCTGGGGTGAGGGCTTCTGATTCATCTTTGAAGCACTATAGTGGTGAGTAAAGTACTTCCACTTATTCACCTGCCTTTCCCTATCCCCCACCTTTTCTACACACACACATGCACATGCACATACACACTCCTGTCTATATCACTGCAGTGGGGCAAGAAGGATGGCAAGACAGTACATGAATGCTCTGAAAGGGGGCAGGGCCTCCAGGGTATCATGGAAACTTCTATGAGGGTTCCTTAGCTTTGGTACATGCTCATTCAATAATTTAATGAAAGAATGATTAGAGTACATCTGAAGATTCCAAATTTTTCATGGAAAATACTCAGATTATTACTGAGTAGGGATACTGTGTAGGGAAAAAAACAGAGAGAAGGACTCATTTTGAGTCTCAGGGTAGCAACTATGTGTTCTTAAACCAGGTATGACCTTTTTTTTAAACCCTATGCTTCAGTTTCTTCAATTATAAATCATGGATATTAAAAGGCTTCTTTCAGCCCATCTTTAAGGACCATTATGAAAAATGAATTTATACATATGAACTTTTTAAACTTCCACTATTTAAACATTTGATAGTGGTACTATTGATGGTAGGAGGACACCTCAGCATTTTGTTGTGTTTTCAAAGATCCACATGTTGAATAAGATCTGTTACTGTACCTGCCTAAGTAATGTTCTGCAATGTTGAAACCAGGCTGCTTGCATCCAGTGATTGTATGGTGCTAATAATAGGGTTTCCCAAGTTAAAAAAATTAATCAGTCTCTGTAAAAACACTAAATACCATTTATTAATCTTACCAATAAAAAAAGAAAAATTAACATTGAGTGACATGTTGGGCATTGTGTTAGGTGGTACTTTCTATATCCCATATAGGGAGATGGGGACAAAATAAACTAGGACAACCAATGTTCTGTGAACACATGTGCAAGTGATTGCATAAAGTGAACAAATTCGATGAATAAAGAAAGAAGGTGAAGCTTTACTCACCATAATAAAATAGTCTCAAATAGATCCTCTAAAGCTTAAGTCTAACTGCTATGGAATGAAACTGTAATTACAGATGGTAAGAAACACCCCCACTTGTGACTGAATGTGTAGAGTCCTGACATCCATTTAGGCTGTAAAATTTAACTGTACATCTATCAGTCACCTGCTTACTGTACTGTGCTATAATCTTTAAGGCTAAAGAATCAAAGAAATTCAAGAGAAGAATCACTACAAGTATTAAAGAAGAGAAGCCAACAAGAATATTAATTCATATTCTTTTGACTGCTAGTAACAGAGTCCCAGTTAGGATAATTTCAAGAAAAAAAAGGGGGGGTTCACTGGCTCATACAATTGGGGAGGGGTGTGGACAAAGGGATTAAGCCTGGATGATCAACTGTGACCACAAGGCCATTGGAGTGGGGTTATGATTAAAAAGACAAATTCACAAATGTCCATGAAACACAGATAGAACACAGGGCTGCAGAAATAGGAAATCAGGATCCCAGATTTGCTGTTGTCTTCTTGAACTGGGACCAGACACTTTACCTCTCTGAACCTTCCCTCATCTGAAAAGATTGGGACTCTAAATTAACAATCTCTAACGTCTCCACCACTTCTAACATGCATAGTCCTGAAAGTATTTTCAGCTTTTGAGATTCATCTCTACCCACAAGCAACAAGAAGCCTTGCCTGATGCCAGATAAGCCAAAATTAGAGCTCATCTCTCTCTTCTCTCTCTCTCTCCTTTCACTGGGATTGAGCTCAGGGGCATTCTACCTCTGAGCTACATCTCCAGCTCTATTTTATTTTTTATTTGGAAATAGGGTCTCACTAGGTTGCTGAGGCTGGCCTCAAACCTGAGCTCCTCCTGTCTCATTCTCCCAAAGACTGGGGTTACAACTGTGTACAACCATGCCTGGCTAAAACCTGTCTCTTAAATACATGTCTGTGCATTGCCGTCTTCTTTTTAAGTCTATATGCAAACTCATGGGAATGCCATTTTTCTCTTGGAAGAATTACACCAATTTTGAGAGAAAGAGAAAAAAAATATATATATATAGAGAGAGAATGTGTTTTGGAGGTTGAGTGAGCAAGATAATGAAGGACCTGGAAATAATAAATATTCCCTACTTAAAACAGAAACATCTAACTCCAAAAGAACAAAAGAGATTATAAATATTCTTTATACTTAGAAGCAGGGTAATAGTGTATACTTTCTGGAAGATCAAAAGCTTCTTCTTTAAAGATGCACTTAAGTCACAAACTTACATATCTGTCATGGATATGAAGTATGAGCAGAATGACATGAAGTCCATATGACATGATGACAGGAGTCAGTTACCAAATTCAGAAGTGCTAGCTCCATTAGTGACATGCCACTGTTACTCTGCCTTTGAAGAGAAGTCCACAAGGTTGCCCCATCATCCTATAACATGTATATTAACAGCATTCTATCATGTGCTGCTCATACAAATGTCCCAATGAATGATCATCACTACACTCATTTTATAGATGAGAGACCAAAGGAAGAAAAGAAAGTACCTGAGGCCCAGGGAGGTAAGTGGCAGCCTCTGGAAACACTAGGAGGACATGAAGAGCTGGGCACCAAACCACTGACCCAGGCCCTCCGTCTACAAACTGTAAGGACTGCACCTGTCCTCAGGAAACTGCCTTGGTCACAGCTTATGGATATCATCATTATGTGTGGTTATCTGTTGATAAGCATAATGTTAAGAACTCCAATTAACTGGTTAAAGGGGAGAGTTGAGAGTCAAGTTTGGCCAATTGCCCTTTTGAAATCACTTATCTCACTGGTATATCAATGTTAAAAAGAAAAGGCAATGCATAGAAAGTCTCAGTTACCTTGGTTTGTACTTACTTAATTATGAATAAAGCTAAGTATCTATGTTACAGTTGGGATGTTAAATGTCCCCCAAGTGCTCAAATGCTAAAGGCTGGACTAGCAGCCTGCGGCACTACTGGGCAGTGGTGGAACCTTCAGGGGGTGGGGCCTAGTGGAAGGAAGTTAGGTCACTGGAGATGTGCCGCTGAAGAGGACATTGGGACCATGACTCTCCTGTCTCTCTATTTGCTTCCTGATCACCATGGAGTGAGCATCTTTGCTCTGCCAGGTACTTCCTCACCATGATGAGCTACGTTGCCACAGGCCAAAACACAATGGGGCTAAGTAACCGTGGACTGAAACCTCTGAAACCATGAGCCAAAACAAACTCTTCCCCCTTTAAGTTGCTTTTCTTGGGTATTATGTCACAGTGATGAAAAGCTGAATGATACATTCTAATGTTTACGAGCCACCTGTATTTCTTTATCTGTGAGTTGCCTTCACAACTAGTTGCCTAACACTGTCCATTCTCCCTTTCTTCCTTACAAACAAATCTCTAAATTTGTTTGGAGCAGAAGTATGCTCAACTTCCCAAAGTCCTCTGAAGCTAGTAAGCCAAGTGGCAGAATTCTGGTTTTTATTTATTTATTTTTAATTGTCATATAAAAATTGTACATATTTGTGGAGTTCAACTCAGGGTAAGCATATCTATCTCCTCAAATATTTATCATTTCTTTGTAGTAAAAACATTCAGAATCCTTTCTGTTTTGAAAAATACAGTAAATTATCATTACTATAGCCACCCTACTGTGCACTAGCACACAAGAACTTCTTATTCCTATCTAATTGTAACTTAATACCGAACCTTCCTCCTCCTCTCTCATGTCCCTCTCCCTGTGCTTGGGATCTTAGAATGCTCCCCAAAGGCCCCTGTGTGACATTATTGGGAGGTGGTGGAAATTTTAAGAGGTGGGCCCTAGAGGGAGACCTTCCAGTCATTGGGGATATGCCCTCAAGGGGAATATGAGATCCCCGTCTCTTCCTCTTCTCTCTTCCTGTCCTGACCATGAAGTGGGCAGGTGCTTTGCCACATACTCCCTACCATGACATGTTACCTGGCCACAGGCCCACAGGCAACAGTGCCAACTGAACATGGACTGAAACCTCCCAAGCTAGGAGCCAAAACAGACCTTTTATCTGTATAAGTTACTTATCTCAGGTATTTGTTACAACAACAGAAAGCTGACTAACACAGCCCTCTATTCTCCCAGGCCTGTGGTAAGCACTAGCCTACTCTCGGCTTCTATGGGTGAGATCATGAAGCCATCTGTTTTCTCTGTGAAGTAGCAGAGTTTTCTCTCAGAGCTTGTTAAGGACAGACTGGATTAGCACACATCTTATTGGCAGCTGTTACTTGCCTCATATGCAGTGCCCAGAAGTGGAGAGTATCTTGTGGGCATGAAGAATAAGGCCGCTCACTAAAGATAGCCAAACAGAAAGAGAATCTAAGCCCCTAGTGCTCTGTGGAGCCAGCGTACCAGCCGGAAAGCCTGGATGCCTTCAGACTTCTTATGTAAGAAGAGGAGAGCTCTTACTTTGTTAATCCCTCGCAGCTAGATTCCTGCACTATCAATCAAACATAATCCCAGATTAAAAACTGCTTTTATCCACTTCTTTATTGAGTTCTTGGCTTTTTTTTCCCTTACTAAATTGTTGCACTCTTTACATATTAAGGTAGTAAGTCTGTGGCCATATGTGTTGGAAATATTTTTCCACAGTTTGCCAACTATCTTTTGATTTTGTCTTTTTTTTTAATAGAGAAGTTTTTAATGCTTATGTAGTCAATTTATTCATCTTTTTCCTTTAAGGCTTTTTCCTTTAAGTCTTCTGTGTTGGGAGTTTCTAATGGGAAATTATGAAAATAATTTGTCCATGTTTTCTACTAGTACTTTTACAATTACAGTTCTTAATTTTAAAACTTTAGTCCTTCTGGAATTAATTTTGGTGTAAAGATTGCAGTAGAGATTCTGTGGTGTTTTTCCCCCTTAAATGGTCAGCCAATTGCACAATATAAATCTGTTCAAAAATTAATCTCTCACCCACTAACTTGAAGTGTATTTTTATTGAATATTTAAATTTCAAGTATATTTGAGCCTATAAACTGCTCCAATGATAAAACAATTCCCCTGTAGATACAGAATGAACTTAATTATTATAGCTTTACAGTATATTCTATCTGACTGACCAGTTTCTCCTCATTGTTCATTATTTGCAGTATTCTTTGCTGTTCTTATATGATTTTAAAAATAAGCTTGCTTAATATTCTTGCCTTCCACTCTCACTGGAATTCTTATATGGGCATAATTTAATCAAATTAAATGTGATTTTTGCTTATGAGTCAGCGTGTCCTGATAAATTTTTTCCAGGAAAACCTAAAGATGAAGTCAGTTATATCTGTGATGTCTCAAAATGCTAGAGCCATTGGATCCTTTTCTTGAGGGGGGTGGTTACTGGGGATTGGACTCAGGGACATTCTACCTCTGAGCTACACCCCCATCCCTTTTTATTTTTTATTTTGAAATAGGGTCTCACTAAGTTGCTGAAGGTCTCACTAAGTTGCTGAGACTGGCCTCCAACCTGTGATCCTCCTATCTCAGCCTCCCAAGTACTGGGATGACAAGTGGGTGCCATCATGCCCAGCAGGGCCATTGGATATTTTAGACAAAGAAATATGACATGACACTCCTTATATAAAATATGCAAATGTACTTATACATAATTTAAAAATATTTCTAATGTCTTTGATCAAATAAGTACCTTTGTAGAATGCCCTCTAAGATACAAACTTCATCTGACCAATGGAATAGAATAGAGACAAATCCTCACACTTACAGCCAGTTGACTGTTGACAAAGGAGCCAAAAACATATGCTGGAGAAGAGACAGGCGTTTCAGCTAATAGTGCTGGGAACACTGGATATCCATATACAGAAGAATGAAATTAGACCCCAATCTCTCATCCTGCACACGAGTCAACTCAAGATAGAACAAGGACCTAGAGATTAGATCAGAAACTTTGCAAAAAGTTAGTTTGAAAATAATTTTTTTCTCATGCTCATCATCTGAAATTTAAAAATTCATGTTCAGCAACTCTCAGCCTATTCTCACAAAAATAAAATAAAAATCTCTTAGTTCCAAGAGAGGTTGGATGACAAGTTGTCTGTGAATGAGGTAAAAATTCCCTAGGCTGGAAAAATTGTAGGTCAACTAGTCCTAAGTTCATTGAGTCAATGTTAAAAATGTAAAGAATTTAAAAATTTTCTGAGGGGATATATGTTTCACTCATCAAATTCTAGATTCCATGTGTGCAAGAAATCTTATGATATTCACAATATAGTTCAAAGCACCAATGTTCATGAGCAATATCTTTTTGCTTCAGGAGGACTGAGGTGGTGGGGGTTTTGTTTTTGTTTTTTGACTATGACTTAGAAACACAGTCAATATAAGCAAATAATGCAGATAAGTACCTGGGAGTACACCAGACAGTCTCTACCATTCAATGTACAACGACCCTCAAAGGACATCAGATCTTTAAGAACATTATCCAAGCCGGGTGCAGGGACACACATCTATATTCCCAGTACTTGGGAGGCTGAGCCAGGAGAATTGCAGTTTTGAGGACAGACTCAGCAACTTAGTGAGGCCCTCAGCAACCCAGCAAGACCCTGCTTCAAAATAAAAAGGGCTAGGGGTACAGCTTGAAGGTAGAATACCTCTGGTTTAATCACCAGTACCAAAAAAAGAAAGGGGGAGGGGACAGAACATTGTGCAGCCCTCTGTTGTTTCTTGTGTGTTTTCTCTGAGTTGTCTCCTTACATGCCCCATTTGCCATGTGTGCAGACGCTACTCACTTTTACTCTGTAAGGTGAAATCTAGCTGACTGCACAGAAGCACATGACATTGAAGCCTTCCAGCGTACTTCTATTTCCAATGTAGAGTCAGTTTAATGTAGTTTTGTGTGCTCTCATGAACCTTGCCTTCAAGTAAGGAAATAAATCTATTTTATTATTGCAAAAGCAGCTTCTGTCTGAAAAGCCTGATAAAATGATATTCTACTTCCTATTAAGTTTCTGTATGTTTCAATATTTTTCACTCTTGTTATTGATATTCTACTTCCTATTAAGTTTCTGTATGCTTCAATATTTTTCACTCTTGTTATTGTACTGAGAGGATATACAGTCAAATAATTACAAATGCATATTATCTACGCTTGAGCTTACAACTTTAGGTCTAGAAAGCTGCAGTGTTTACAATGTGAACTTAATGAAGCTGTCAAGTATTCTGTATGGTGAGTCACTGTATCTTGAACCCTTAGCAAGGAGCCATCCATTAACGCAGGACATTCATACAGAAGGCCAGAATTCAACTAGATAATGCATTGATGAAATGATATGTGGGGTTTTGCATCTCATTGAATGTCCTTCGCTATGTATTCTATTCTTAGTGAAATTACTGAATGTATTATATACTTGCTCTGTTCTAAGCATTCTCCCAGGCAGTATGCAGACACTAAAAAAAATGTTTCTGAAAAACTTCCAAGACTATTGTCCGGCACAATTTAATTACATAAAAGCTAGAAAACAGCATATAATAATATATTAAATTTTTGTATATGCAAACTCACATATACTACACACATACTATAAATATGTATATGTATATGTATCCCACTAGAAAATATGGCCAATTGGAATGTCTGTTTACCACCCAACACCTAGAACAGTGTCTGACACGCAGTAGGTTATCAATAAATACTTGTTGGATAGGGAAAGCCCAACAGCAGGCCTGTGTTAAGTATTTTAGGACTTGACTTGAGAAGGGCACACTCCCTTCATTAGGGAAAAGTCCTCCATGAAGGAAAGCAGGAAAATCTATCTTTCAACAACAGGTTGATCTTGGGCTGATACGATGGTGCTGAGTAAGCACAGAAGGAACGGTCACAGCTCTTGCTTCCTGGACAAGGGGAACCTTGAGAAAGGTCATAAAGAAGAGGGCCCGGTGCAGGAATATGGCAGGTACTTAACACGATCAATGCTTGAGCTTACAACTTTGCTGCATGACCTGGAACCAGAGAAAGGCAGAAAGGCTGCTCAGCCATGGATGTGCAGTCTGGTGTCTCTGGCACAAGCAGCACTAGGAAAAGATGAGTCTGAGTACTGAGGCTAGCTCTGTCAAATCAAGAAGTTCAAAACTAATGAATGGAGCCAAGGAGAAAAGGTACAGGAGTAAGGTCTGGAGAGCCAAGGGACAATGATATAGAGAATACCTGGGACTGCGAAGGAGGAGAAACACCAAAAAAAAGAAACAAACTGACGACACTGAGAAGGCAGTGGAATGGAGAGGAACTGCTGGTCCAGAGCTTGTTAACTTGCTGAAGTGGGAGCAGCAGAGGAAGAAATTGACTGAGACTCTCACTGTCAAAGAGAGAAGGATGAGGTGACAGCTTTAAAAGACAGCAACTGGTGACTAAGCAGGTCAAGGAGGTGACATCATCTCCAAGATCTGCTTAGTAAACTGATAACACAGGGGTCATGTTAATCAGGTACTTAACTTTCCAATGGTGTTCCAGAAGCAATTTCAGTTTTTCAAAAAGTCAAGTGAGTGCTGCTAGTCTCAGCGCTCTCACAGTGAGAGGACGTGCACTGTTGTTAGCTTTCCTTTTTTTTTTTTTGTGGTACCGGGGATTGAACGCAGGAGCGTTCTACCTCCGCGCTACAACCCCGGCCCTATTTTTTTATACTTTATTTTGAAACCGGGTCTCACGAAGTTGCGGAGGGCCTCACTAAGTAGAGAGAGAGAGAGACAGGGAGGGAGGGAGGGAGGGAGGGAGGGAGAGAGAGAGAGAGAGACAGGGAGAGAGAGAGCGAGAGCGAGAGAGCTGAGGCTGGCCGCGAACCCAGATCCTCCGGTCTCCGCCTCCCAAAGTACTGGGATTACAAGCGTGCGCCACCACGCCCGGCAGCTTTCCAAAGGGATCACAGAAAGGTGGCACATCACCAGGAAGAGTGGGTAGATAGCATTGTTATTTTCCCTTCATTTTTCTTTAGCTATTTATTGAACACTAATAGTACTCAAGGGGCACTTGACCCCATTCTGGGTGCTGGGATTACATTGATTTAAACGAGACATACAAGGTCCCAGCCCCTAAGGAGACTATGTTCTGATGGTATAGAGGGCCAAACAAGCAAAGCAAAGCAAAGCAAGCAAGCAAGCAAACACTATTCACAATTTTCATAGTTCCATGAAGGAAATAAGTAAGGAGCTGAGATGGAAACAGATGGGAACAGGAAGAACCCACTACTGATAGGCCTTTCTGAGAAGGTCACATTTGAAGATGAGGAAGAAAGAATAAGATGAAGACTGCAAAGGAAAACCTTCCAGATTAAGCAAACAGCACATGCCAAGGTCCTGAAGTGTGAAAGATCCTAGGAATTTTAGAAAACAAAAAGACCAAAGAGGCCACCATAATAAGCAAGAGAGGAAAGTGACCTGAATGAAGTGGAGGGGACAGATGGTCATCACAGGAGAGACCATGAAGTAGCACCTGCAGTTGATCTTTTTCATAGTGGAGGCATATCAAAGAGGCAACGGCATTTAATTCATGTTTTATGAACAAAAACCTTTAGAGAAGGAACCAGAACAGGTTGTTCAATGAAGAAATACATGGGGTTGAGGGCAGTTGTCAAGAGAAGAGGCAGGAAGACTGCGAAGGAGTCTTCTGTGATAATCTAGGTGATGGTTCCTCTGTGAATGTGGAGAGACACCTCCATGTCCCCCGCCCTGGGATCCCTTCCCTTGGACCCAGTAAGACATCCCAGGGTGGCTGAAGGACCACAACCTTCTCCACAGTGCTTGATACACACTGCAGCAGGCGCTACAAGAAGAAATTCAACTGAAGCCAGGTTTGCACTAAAGAGAGCGGCTGGGTAGCTGCTCCCTGTCAGGAGGCCCACGTGCCATACTGGAATGTGTGCACAGGGTTACTGACCTCAATCTGTCATTTTAATCAGTTTATTTATATGCCCTCTCATCATTACATAATATCAATGCAGTGCCCTGAAGACAGTTGTCACAGAATTCTGGGCAGAGCAAGGTCGGCTGTTTCCTGTGAAATTCCTTCTCTGGTCCAAGGCTTTGAATTCCTTTCTCCTGTTAGTCCCTTGGAGCCTTGTTTATCTCTGTAATTCACTCCCCGTCTTAATTCAGCAAACCTCTAATTTGTTAACATGAGGGCTCTGGGCAGATATATTTTTTTTTAATTCTCATTTTTACTAAATAAAGACCTGAACCTTTTTTCCACCTCTGTTGTGGAATTTTAGCTGTCCTATTTGATTTAATTGCATATTTTTATATTCTACACATGCCTAGAAGCACTGGGCTGTGGAAAGCCTTTTACTCTATCTGATAAATAAAATGAAAAGGAAGGACAGAATTAAATCATAAATGTCTTCTTAAGACCGGCAGACGGGGAAAAATGAGAATCATGAACTTAAAAAACATTAAACATTTTTAAAGAGTTAAATGAGTAAAATCTTAATTTACAGAACAGCAAGAAAGATAGCAAAGGTAACTGAAAATTAATTCCTTTCCTTCATTTTAATTGGTAAAAGTATATCTATTAGAATTAATATAGCATCAATGATAATAAGAGACCAAACTGATTTATCAGTCACATCTGTTTTAATTTATAAAAAAATTATAAAAAGATGAGCAGTAGACAGTCAAACTCAAGCAACTCTAAGAAAAAATAAAATGATAAAATAAAGTAAGAAAGCTTGTAAGGAGAAAGGGACTAAAAAGTAAATACTTCTCAGGGGAAAAAATGGGCAAAATAACTCATAAGCAAAACTCACCGTTTTGTCCATTTTATATCTTCTCCCTCTTGGGATAAGAATTAAAAATGAGATCCTATGAATTACATATCTTATGAACAACCCAATCACTTTGGCAAATAAAATTTAAAAAGCAAAATGGGCCGGGCGTGGTGGCCCATGCTTGTAATTCCAGTACTTTGGGAGGCAGAGACCAGAGAATCCGGGTTTGCGGCCAGCCTCAGCTCTCTCTCTCTCTCTCCCTGTCTCTCTCTCTACCTAGTGAGGCCCTCTGCAACTTCGTGAGACCTGGTTTCAGTAGAACACCCCTGGGTTCAATCCCCGGTACCGCAAAAAAATAATAATAATAATAAAAAAAATAAAAAAGCAAAATGGTATGCATGTAATAGGATGGCTTTAGGAAATCATAAACCAATAAATAATGCTTTATGCTCAAAATCATTTTTTACTTTATAGAAAAGAATTTTTGTAAGAAAAAAATGATACCACAAAACCTTATTGTAGATATAATTGAAGTGGTTGCAATTAATCTAAATTTATATGAAAACATTTTACAGGGTTTTTTTGTATATATACACATTTACATGAATATATAAAACTTGCATCTTCATAAATAGGCACTAGTCAACTGGGATAATTCCTTCAAGTTACACCCCACAGCCCAATTTTATTTCTTATTTGGAAACAGGGTCTCACTAAGTTGCAGAAGGCCTCACTAAGTTGCTGGGGCTGGCTTCGAACCTGCAATCCTTCTGTCTCAGTCTCCCAAGTACTGAGATTACAAGTGTGTGCCACCACACCTGGCTCTGAGATAATTCTGAAATATCACTCTTGAAAATTTGGGGAACTCTACCTACAGATTAATAAGTTTATCCACATATGCAAATACACAGAGATTCATAATTTAGCAGATATTTCAAATTTCATAATTTAAAAAGAGTAGCTATGGTAGTAAGTTGAGATAAACACTGAAATAACTGTTTAAGAATTTTGAGAATTCCATATAAGCAGGATCTGTTTTAGACCTATATCCCACTAGGGGATAATATTTAAAGAACAAAAAGATCCTCCCTATACCCACAGAATTGCTTGACAACATAGAAATCAGGTGAGGCATCACTGTGAGACTCATAAAATTCTAAATTTGAAGAGAGATGTTTTCACTTGTAAGTCTTTAATTATTGCATTGCCACCAAAAGAGAGAACTGAATATAGCCCCATCAATGGTGGTTCACAAAACCTTAATCTAGAGCACAACCAAAAAGGTTAACATTTGAAATAGCAGTCAATCCAAAAACGTTTCAAAACAGTACACATATTTTAGAGCCATCTTTAACAAGAGCAAGATCTATACACACAATTGAGTGAACAGTGTTGTTTTAATGGTGAACACCTCAAAGGGAAGAAGGGAATGCCAGTAATTCAAATTTTTCATTTCTATAGTTAATTTATGCATCGACATGTAGGCTAAAGCAAAGAACTTGTCACTTTCTTTACCGCTCTGGCTGGGATCCTTCTCAGGACTCCTGAGCCCTATGGCTGCTTCATCTTCATGTCAGTTAATGCCAGCGAAAATCAGTGGATTTGGGGATCTGATAGGTGACTTGCCAGCATATAATGCACTCAGCATTTATCTTTCATATTTTAATTGTGACAGTTTGCAATTCTACATTTACTTGGGGTACATAAAGTTTGAAATTTATGGTAATGTACATGAGTTTCACAAAAAGAAAAATATTTTTTCATGGTGTATTGGAAGGGGGCAGTGTTTTCTTTCTCCTTAGGGCTGCTCAGACAATTAACTAGATCGGAATTTCCTGTCCCCAGACAGTTCATCTAATGGCCCCTAGAGGGCTCTCCCCATGTGTTATGGTTTGAATAAGGAATGTCCCCCAGAAAAGCTCATGCTAATTGAATTAGGGTTCTAACTCATCAGTGGATAAACCCACTGATGGATTAATAACTTGAATGGACTTGCTGGGTAGTAACTGAAGGCAGATAGGGCATAACAGGAGGAGGCGGGTCACTGAGGCCGTGGCCCTGGGGACTACATATGCCCCCCCATCTCCTTCTGAGTTAAGCAGCTGTCCTCCTCCATACCCTGCTACCATGAAGTTTCTGCCTTGGAGCCAGCCAACTATGGACTGAATCTGTGAAGTTATAAGCCCAAATAAACCTTTCCCCTTTAAGTTGTTGTTGTTTCCAGGTATTTTGATCACTGCAATGAAAATGCTGATGAATACACCATAAACGCTCAAAGATTTATGCCCCTACTACACTGTCCCTCTGGTAACATCCTGCCGTAATATCTAGTGATTGTATAATACAAGGAGATTATTCTTCCAACTCCCTGGCCTCTCAATTCCTTCACATTTTCTCTTCATAGGGTCTTGTCCTCTATTCAATATCAGCCACTCACTCCACTACACTTATCATACCCTAGTCCTTATGATTTATCAATAACTTTGCCCCTTCCATAAACCTCACTTTAGCATCTCAATGACCCCTAACTTTCCAGTGCAGATTCTATAATACCCAGACTCCAACTATTCTTTGACTTGTCCTTCACCCCCCTCAAGTATTCCCTTTGGTCCTTATGTAGGCTAAAGTCCATGGTTCATCATTATAATTAACTCCTTGCAGAAAACAATAGCTAAATTGACCTGTTCTTGCTCCATCACACCCATCTGGAAAACCTCCAATCACAATTCAATCCTTTCCCATACCTGCACCCACAGAGAACTTAAGAGGAGAAAATCTCACTGCCATGTTAGCCACTCTCTTTACATTCATGATTACAAACTTTGGTTCATATCCTTAGGCATCCTGGCAATAATCATCCATTTCCCAAGTACTGACCTATACTTTTTTGTTTTTCGCCAAATTTCCAATTATCTCTTCCTCCATCCTAACTCTCTGCAGCTGTCTTTCCCTGGGAAAAATAGAACGGAGAATTTTCACAAGCCATCATCACATCTTGATTCTCGCACATGGCCTCTGTCTTTGCTCCTGGTTCTACAGACGAGTTACCCATGTTCCTCCAAGGTCAGCAGCTTTACTTGTTCACACCTTGCTTACCTACCTTCACCCCTCCCCAGCACACACATCACTAATGTCTCTCTCCTGGGTCATTCTCCTAGGTCATTTGCTTTTATCACTGACTGTATCTTGGCAAGCAAATCTAAATTAAGGCCCACTGCTCTCAATGTTTTTTACGTGTCATGGTATCAACATAATCAACCAAAGGGATCTAATTTTTACCTACAGCATTTTTACTGTTTTGCAGTCAATTAGTATTTGGGTTAGGTTCCTTAAATCCAGATTTCTATATTTACAGAATAGTCACTTATTTTGAATCTTTGTATCTAAATATTACAGAATACAAGTAGCTCTTTGGAACATTATATTTGTAAACAAAGTAAAGAAGTATCCCAACAAAAACAATTACAGACTTCCTAATCACAAATTCAAATAATGAAGCCTGCTACTTGGTTTCTTTGAAATGTTCTTAAATAAATAGAAATTTTGTTATTAAAACAAATAAACAGGCTGGGCGTGGTGGCCCACACTTGTAATCCCAGCGGAGACCGGAGGATCCGGGTTCATGGCCAGCCTCAGCTACTTAGTGAGCCCCTCCCCAACTTTGTGAGACCCGGTTTCAAAATAAAGTATAAAAAATAGGGCCGGGGATGTAGCTTGAAGGTAGAATGCCCCTGGGTTCAAGCCCTGGTACCACAAAAAAAAAACAAAGAAAAAAAACAAATAAACAAAGAAGATATTCTGAACTTTTACACAACTTGAAACTGAAAATCAACCCAGAAGCAAGGTAAAATACCAAAAAAATTATCAGTGTCCTTGAGCCTCAGAAGCACCTAGCATCATAAGCTGCCCACTGCTAATGCTAATAAAAGGTATGGGTTTTTACCACATGTTTAAAAAGGTTAAGAATAATGCTGTTTATTATAAACACTATTCTTCCCTCACAAATGTGTGGTTTTCTCAGACTCAAAAATCAGTTATTCTCAAATGGCTGATAGCTTTAAAAATCAGATTAAAATGAGAGGAACCAACATTGCAACCTTAAAAATAAGTCTAAATTCTATTGTAAGCATAATGATAACTTTGGACTTATTTATTCACCCAATCCATCAAGTGCAGCATAGCCCCATTCAAACTCAGTCAATATACTGTAAAATGCAGCCGTCAGCTTCCTATGACTTCATTTCCTTTCCTTCGTGCAACATTATCATCATGTGCTTTGAGTTTACTGTAACTAATATTAGTGGTTTTCTCTACATGCTTACAAACTGAAGGAACAAAAAAAAGAAAGGAAGCAAGGAAGGAAGGAGAAGAAAGAAAAGCTTTTTGATCATCTATTCAGTATCCTTACCAGAAAAAAATAATTACTAATATGGAAACAAAGATCTTTATTTTTATTTCTCCTGCAGGGATGAAACAAATTCCTTATGTAGTTTTAATTACATCCTAATACTTTATAAACATCTTTTAACAGAAAACTCATAATAAAATACCTACTGAAGCAGCTATCTTGTGTGATGGCACCAACTTTTATAATCAAGTTCATGGTCCCCAAATCCAGCTACCTTAGAAATCAAATAGACCAGCAACAAACTGGTTCTTTTTAAAGTAACATGAAACTGTTTATAGAGTTTTTAGTCTGTCTGTCTGTTTTCCTTTGTTAGTACTATGCTTATTATTTGCTTCTCAACCAAATAATATTACCAAATTATTTCCAGTTATCAAAATTTGGTAACTATTTTAAGTTGCTTTTTGGTTTGGTTCCCAAAAGGTTTGGGCAAGGGAGAAGACATATGCTGTTCATATAAGCATTCACTGCTACTTAGAAAGTTCCAAGTGTCCAAAATATATGGGATTTCCAGGATCAGGAAGGCCAGAGCCCTTGGGTAAACAGGAAACATCAACCACAGGGAGCAAACCAACTTCTGTTTTGAGAGCACAAACCCTATCAAGTTTTTCTCCTGCACTGGCTGCCCTTTCCACTGGCTCCATCCTAGTCTGCTGCTAATCAATTCTATTAACACTTTAAAACAGTAGCAAAAGATGTTTTTTTCTTATTTGCATGAGAAGAAGAAAAAGACAAAAACGATTAAACTACAGACTAATCCAGTTTTATCCCAAGCTCAAAATGCATCAGCCATGTCAAAGAAAGTAATTACTGGGATTCTGGGAAATGGGCGTGATTCTGTTGCTTGAACTCAACATGCTGAAAAATTAAATTTAGGTGTTACTCAATTTAACAAGCAGATAAACTTTAACTTTCAAATGACAGTTGCTTAAATAGATAAATGTGATTTTTAATCATCCATTCTAGCCAAAGGGGGGAAAAAGTCTCAAATTTTTACTACTTTCAATGACTCCACTGAATCTTATCTAATCACTCCATTCTCCCACCTCCTGGCACTCCCACACAGCTTTCTGCATCTTGTTTTAAATGAGACATTTTTAAGCCTCTATTTAAGAACAACAACAAAAAAGAGGCTACTCTAGGGAGTACTCTGCAGCTCCTAACATTCCTGAAGTACTTGGAAAAGCACATTCATTTCTAAAATGACCGTCATTCTTAGAGAAATGTGTCAGCGCACGTGTTCCTATTGTCCCCATTCCACCAACTCGCTCTGAGTTAGGAAACTTACTACACACTTAAAAATATTCTGGAATTCTACATATGTATTTTGTGTCATGTGGGCAGGAAAACATGGTTTATTTTGCAATTCTGTGACACTTTATGAAATATACTCCAGTTTTGTTTTTTTTTAAAGGAATAAAAAGCAAAGTACTCTTAAGTGCAGTTATGTGATATCAGTACACAGTTTGGAAGCAAAATCGTGGATGTCAGTCATCTATTGAACTGGAATCTTCTAACTTGTCACCAAAGAAACCGGCTCAGAAGACCTTCTTGTCTCCGCTCTTCTTTCTCCCCAGAGCTTGGTGTTCTTTTCTTTCCAGACCACACTACACACGCGGGAATGCTGATTTACATCCTAATGACTAAACCAATGCTCTTTCTCCATACTCATTTGCCTTTTGAAACACATAGCAATCCTTCAGTTATGTAAAAAATAAACAGTAAAAAAGTCCTTGTATTTCTGTCTTCCAAATCACACAATCTTTTCTCCTACCCATTCTCCCTCTCTTTTCTACCCCCTTCAAAGGAGTCTTTTTTCCACTCACCCCCAAAGGCAGGCACCCTCTAAGGGTTTCACCCTTGGTCCTATTGTTACTCATTCATTACAAAAATATTTCTATTTTCTAGACACTCTTCTAGCTGTCAGGGATTTAGCAATGAGGGGAAAAAAACAACAAAATCTCTGTTCTCACAGCATTCATGCCCTGCTGACGGCAGGCAGATGGTAATAAGCAAATAAATATAGACTAAATAAAAAAATGCTGAGAAGAAAAATCAAACCAGGTAGGTAGGAAGAAGAGTAGAATTTTAGGTAGGGTGTTTAGAAAAGACCTCTTTGAGGAAATGACATATGAGCAGATTTGGCCTCCCAAGTGGATCATTTATTCTAAGGAAGATGCCAGAAATTATGAGGACATCCCCAAAATCTCAATGCCCATTTCAAGCTCCAGTGAGTCTAGCCCCTAACATGGTCAAACCAAGCTCATTCTCTCTACAGTTTCATAATATCTTACTGGCATATACTTCCATGTTCTTCAAAATAAAAATTCTGTGTTTATTTGTTCATTTGTTTGTTTGATTTTAGCACGGGGTTGAACCCAGGGGCATTCTACCTCCAAGTTACATCCCCAGCAGACCTTTGTATTTTTCATTTTGAAACAGAATCTCACTAAGTTGCTGAGGGTCTCACAGAGTTCCTAAGGCTGGCCTTGAACCTGTGATCCTCCTGTCTCAGCTTACCAAATACCAGGACTGCAGGAGTGCACCACCAACTCTAGCTATTTTGATGACACTTTTCTTCATACCTGTCACATTCAATGAGCCATCAAGCCCCAGAGATTCTCTGAGAGTCTTTAGTACAATATCCTACTTTCCATTCAATCTAGTTCTACTTCCCAAATGGCCATGCCCTACAGACTAGTAACTTGATCTTCAAGGGCTTCTTCTTTCAATCCCACAGGCCAAGAATTAGTGATAAATAATACTTTAGGGGATGCTTAATTTATTATTTTCCTTATTTTGTAATTTGAACATGTGAATATAACAGGATAAATATAGTGTTTATAATAAGGCAGAAAAAATATCATTAAATTTCTAATAGAGAAAGAGACTCCATTTTTTTTTTTTTTTTTGTGTGTGTGTGTGGTACTGGGGATTGAACCTGGGACATTCTACCTCTGAGGTACACCCCCAGCCCTATTTTATTTTTATTTGGAAACAGTATCTTGCTAGGTTGATGAGAGTCTCACTACTTGCTAAGGCTGGCATCAAACCTGCTATGCCACTCAGCCTCCCAAGTACTGGGATTACAATGTGTGCCACTATGCCCAGCAACTCCATTCTTTTAGGAGTCCCCCTCAAGCTCCAAATAGCTGCCAAGGGAAAAGAATTTATTGTTTGAAAATGAGAAATATATAGAATATGTGGGAAAGTCTTATAAAATCCACAAATGCATTAGAGAAGAGAACATTATATTTCTAAAGTAAATTATAAAGAAATAAATGAAACATTGTTGATGATCTCAGATAAGAGGTTAAAGTATATAATGACAATGTACTTTTGTTCTTTCTATGAGGGCAAATGCTCGTGAATTACTGGGGTTTTAGCAAAGAATTTGGACATTATAAATTATAAAGAAATTATAGTAATTTCTTAATAAAATATACAGTAAATTATAAAGAAATAATAAAATAAAAAAATAATAAAATATAAAGTAAATTATAAAGAAATAAATAAAACATTGTGGATGATCTCAGATAAGAGGTTAAAGTATATAATGACAATATACTTTTGTTCATTATATGAGGGCAAATGCTCATGAATTGCTGGGGTTTTAGCAAAGAATTTGGTCATTAAAAGAAAATATTTATTGAATATAATTTTCCTATTTGGTGATAAATGAAAGGAGACTAACATCTCAACTGTTAACAGCATGCTACATTTGACAATGAACTTCTGATATCAGTGACAGTGTAAGAACATCCCCCAAAAGAATAAAGCACAAAACAAAAATCACTTATTTTCTACTATAACACTAAACCACATGGAATTTTCAACAATAGTTATATAGACTATAGGTTGGTAATACTTTTTTTAAATGTAAACTATAGACTTTATTTTTTTTAATATATTCATTTATTGGTGCATTGTAGTTGTACATTTTGATAAGTGTCAGGGTATCAGAAGCATGCATGCACACATTGCTCATTTAGCCCTCCCTCAAATCTCACGCTATTCCCTCCCCCAAACCTCCTTTTCATGCTCACCATAGTGATTGACTCTGATAAATTTGTGTGTATACATCGTGTGCATTGGTGGGTTTCCCTC
>PVJS01019967.1:0-26290 GCA_004027185.1 Glis glis | reverse complement strand
AGAAAAGAGCCACGCTATGATGAACGTCCTCTTTTCCTTGCAGACCCTGGAGACGATGGATACCGGGAAGCCGTTTCTGCACGCGTTTTTCATTGACCTGGAGGGCTGTATTAAGACCTTCAGATATTTTGCAGGGTGGGCAGACAAAATCCAGGGCAGGACCATCCCCACAGGTGAGCCAATGCAGGAGGGACCCTAGCCTCATTTGGGGTCTCTTTGGGGCTCTGTCTTCTCCAGGTAGCCTCGGGTCTTTTCCCCTAATGCACCTTTCCCAGTCCCCGTCCCTTCCCTTCCCAAATGGCTCAGTACTGATTCCTCTTCTAAGGAACTTACTTGGTTTGGGAAGTGGAGTTCAAATTGCTTTGTTTAACAGGCAAGGGTGGAGATGGCACCTTGTGGACTTCTGGGTTTCCTTCTTGTCTTTTTTACTAACTTGAAATTGTGTTCTCCGTTCCCCCCTCCCCGCCACGTTACCTTTCTTCCAGATGACAATGTCGTGTGCTTCACCAGGCATGAGCCCATCGGAGTGTGTGGGGCCATCACTCCAGTAAGTACGGTAGCTTTGCTTGATAGTCTATGTAGATCCCACCACACTGCCCCTGTGTCCTTTGGACCAGTTTCTGGTGTGTTTCCATCCATCACACCTGTTTTGACTGAGCATGCGCATGGTGGCTCGGAGCTCAGTGCTTCAGGCTCTTGAGAGGGGGCAGACCCCATCCTTGCTCCCAAGGGGCCGCGTTGTGCTTTTGACAGAAGGCACAGTGAGCCGTAGCCAGAGTGATGAGGAATGCCAGTCTCCCTAGGGAACTGGTCTCTCCGCTGGGCCTTAAAGAATAGGAAAGACTTGTTCAATAGAAAATAAGGTTTCCAGACTGTAGAAAGGGCCAGGGCAAAAGCTGGAAGTTGCTGGGCTGCTTGGAAGGAAACGGCAGGAAGGCTGGTGGGCTCGGAGCCTTGGTGGCAGGGACCAGCTCCAGCAGCCCAGGCTGCAGAGGGGCCGGATGCTATTCACCGGGCAGTGGGCATGCGTGTAGGTTCTCCAGGCACACAAGGATGTTTGAGTCTGTTTGGGAAGCCCTGGAGCCGTTGTAAGGATAGCTGGGCTGGGAGCTGGGGAGACGGGCAGCAGCCTGAAGTGAGGATTGGGGAAGAGCTCCACAGAGGCACAGGGAGGATGTCACCCCTTCAGCAAACATTTTTTTGTGTGTGTGTGTGTGGTATGGGGGATTGAACCCAGGGGCATTCTACCTCCGGGCTACACCCCCAGCCCTATTTTTTATTCTTTATTTTGAAACAGGGTCTCACTTAGTTGTGGAGGGCCTCACTAAGTAGCTGAGGCTGGCCACGAACCCACATCCTCCTGTTTCAGACTCCCAAGTACTGGAGTTACAAGCGTGTGCCACCACGCCCAGCTTCAGCAAACATTTTAGAAAGGGAGGTAGTGCACCCACCGCAGAATCCTCTATGCATGGGCTGCCCACTAGCATCTCTCAGAAGGCAGGTTAGGAAGTACAGGGACAGGAGCGCAGCTCTGATCATAGCCCACTCCTATGCTACCCCTTAAACCCCAAACCTAGAGGAGGAGAAGCAAGCGGTGTCCTCCGTGGAGGCATGGCTGGGCCCCTAGGTCAGGGGTGGGGAGGGTGGATCCCAGCCCCAAGGTCTTTTCTTGTGCTCTGTCCCAGTGGAACTTCCCCCTGCTGATGCTGGCGTGGAAGCTGGCACCCGCTCTGTGTTGCGGGAACACTGTGGTGCTGAAGCCGGCCGAGCAGACCCCTCTCACCGCCCTTTATCTCGGCTCTCTGATCAAAGAGGTAAGACGTCCCCAAAGAAAATAGTACGTGTTCTTGGTAACAGTCCCACTGCTGGGAACCGGGTCACTGTCACAAGACGTGACAGTGGCCGCCAGCTCACGGTGGCACGGGAAGGGAATGACCCTGTGTTTTGCTTGGCGACCATGCGTTCTTGCTCCTGCTTTGCCGTCACCGAGCTGGAAGAAACGCCGTTCCTCCCAGTGGTCCTAATGAGAACACGCCACTCTCATTATGGGCTCAAACCTATGGTTTAGGACGCGATGTTTTGTCTAGAAAATGTGCAGGAGGGTCACCCAAGAGGGCGCCGCACGTCCACATCTGGAGGTTCCTTGGGCTTTGTGGCTCGGATATCTGCAGTCGTGCTTATTCTCCTGAAGGGGTGACCTAGAAGTAGCAGGGCCAGGCTGCCCCGGGCCTCCCAGCTGTGCCAGTGCTCGGCAGGCAGCCGCCTCCCCTGGGCAGCCGCGACTCAGGGACACTGCCTCTGGACCCACCTGACAACATGGTTTAGTCATTGTGTCATCGGCCTGTATGTGGCTAAGACTTAGAAAAAGAATCAGGAAGGAAAGAGGGACAGGAGGAAAGACCGCTCATTTCACCTCGCAGCTGGGCGGGCGCAACCGGGCCCCAGCTTCCCCGTGGCGATGCTGCTGTGTTTGGGAACTTGGGCCCGGGACAGACATGGGTCTGGCTGTTACTGGTCTGTTCTCTCCCTCTGATACCATCTTGATTTCTTCCCAGGTCGGCTTCCCCCCGGGCGTGGTGAACATCGTGCCAGGCTTTGGGCCGACGGTGGGAGCAGCAATTTCTTCTCATCCTCAAATCAACAAGGTCGCCTTCACCGGGTCCACAGAGGTAACCCTCCTCCCGGGCAGCGGGACCGAGACCTGTAAACGTTTCCTTGAGAAACTCAAAGATGATTTGTTTTCTTTTAAATTTGACCATGTTTTAGTACATAACAGTCAGTGAAAAGCCACAGGCCTGGTTTCCAAACTAAATAGCTAATAGAATTCAGAAGTCTTAGAAGAAAAGATTGAGAGATAAGATAAAATAAAAGTCTAAACCATCCATGTGGCAAACAACATAATTAAAGCTAAGAGATAACTAAGAAGTGTGTGTGTTGGGGGGGTGCAGTTATATGTGGAATTCTCCAAGGGTTTATATCCTTCATATGCAAAGTGCTCCTACAAAAGAAGGAAGGAAGGGAGGGAGGGAGGGAGGGAGGGAGGGAGGGAGGGAGGGAGGAAGGAAGGAAGGAAGGAAGGAAGGAAGGAAGGAAGGAAGGAAGGAAGGAATCCTGCTTCTCTGCAGGTGTCCTGAGCCTGCCAGGTGCCATGGGTCCCTCCTGCCAACTTCTAACAAGTGTCCTCCGTGGCCCCAGGGGTTGCTCAGCCAGAGACATCTCCCTAACCAGGCGCTTTTGTGCCTGGGTCACCCTGTGGCAGTACAGCTGTTAGCTGTAAGAATGTGCCTCAACCCCCCCCCCATTACCCGGAGCCTGGAACAGGCTGGGTTTGCTGTTATACTCTCCCTGGGGACAAAACTGCCACGGTGGCGAAATTCCAGACCTCACCCATGAGCTTGTAGACTTTTATTTTAATTTTTGCAGTGTGGGGCTGGGCCTTGTGCATGCTGGGCAAGCCTTTGCCGCAGAGCTACGGCCCCAGCTCAGCTTGCAGGGTTTTTTTGTTGTTGTTTGTTTTGTTTTTTCCTTTTCGGTACTGGGGATTGAACCCAGGGGCATTCTACCTCTGAGCTACACCCCCAGCCCTATTTCATATTTTTATTTGGAAACAGGGTCTCACTAAATGGCTAAAGGCCTCGCTAAGTTGCTGAGGCTGGCCTGGAACCTATGATTCTCCTGTCTCAGCCTCTCCAGTGCTGGGATTACAGGTGTGCATGATTTTTTTTTTTTTTTGGTAGTGGGGATTGAACCCAGGGGCCTTCTACCTCTGCGCTAAACCCCCAGCTGGATTTTCTTTCTTATTTGGAAACAGGGTCTCACTAAGTTGTGGAGGGCCTCGCTAAATTGCCAAGGCTGGCTTCGAACCTGCGATCCTCCTGTCTCAGCTTCCCAAGTACCGGAATAACAAGCGTGTGCCACCACGCCCAGCTGTGCATGATTTTTAAAATGAGCCATTCGCTTGGTGTTGTGGAGAGCGGCCTCAGCCCCTGCCTCTTGCCCACTGTCCAGCTCTAGACCTCTGTGTCTGGACAGTTCTCTGAGGGTCTTGCCAGCTCTAAAGTGTTTGGCACCTGGCTTTACTTGGTGCCCAAATAAGTCCCCAAGGCATGCTGGGCAACCCTCAGCACCAGGGGTGCAGTGGACAATGGGGGGACCCCATCTGGCGCTCGAGGGAGGTGGAGCACTGCCATTTGCAGTCTGGTGGATGGTTCTCCAGTCTCTCCCCACCCACCCACAGTTCCCAGAGAACCAGCTCCTCTTCATCCTGGAGGCTAGCCCCCCTCTCTACTTCTCTAACTTGCGAAGGTTCCTGCAGGTTACACCAAAGAGCCGCACAGAACCACCTCCCCTACTGGGCTGTGGGGATTTCAGCTGCTACTAGCGAGGGGGTACCGACAAGTCGCCCCTCAATACCTCAAGCCCTTTAGCAGACTAGCAGGACCAACCCGCGGGGCTCTGAGGTGCAGGCGCCAGGGCAGGTGAGCAGACGGCTCTGCGCTAGACAGATATGTGTGCCTGCGGATGAGCTGTCGGGCCTTCCAGAAGCTTCCATCCCTCCTGTAAGTGGAGCAGCTCAAACCAGGGACTCCAGGTGGTCTAGGTCTGGTCTGCAGGGAGATGCGGGTGGAGACCAAGGAAAGGGATTTAGCATCAAGGCCTGGGGCGCCCTGGAGAGGCAGGTGGCCCTGGTCACACAGTGCTACCTGCCAGGCTGGGCCAGAACATTTGCAGCTGTGCGCATTTGGGCCAAGTTCAGCCACGTCCAAGGTTGAATCTGATTGTTTTTTTTATCCTGAAGGTTGGGAAGCTGGTTAAAGAAGCCGCCTCCAGGAGCAACCTGAAGAGGGTGACGCTGGAGCTTGGGGGGAAGAACCCCTGTATCGTGTGCGCTGATGCTGACTGTGAGTCTCTGCCCCTGCTGGGCTTTGCTGGGCATTTAGAGGGCTGTCAATCTCTCCCCACCTCCTGGCCGGAATTCAGGACCAATAGAGAGAGACGTGCACATACACAGTGGGAAGGTATCCGCCTGGGGTCAGCCTACCGGCCATCCTCCAGCCATGAACAGGCACAGGGAGATCAACATGCCTGCTTCATTGCATTGGAAAAGGATGTGGATAGACGCAGTAGCGCTCACCTACAATCCCAGGACTTGGGAGGCTGAGACAGGCGGATTGCAGGTTCAATGCCAGCCTCAGCAACTTAGTGAGACTCTGTTTCAAAGTAAAAAATAAAAAGGGCTGGGAGTATACCTCAGAGGTAGAATGCCCTTGGGTTCAATCCTCAGTACCAAAAAATAGAAATAAAAAGGGCTGGGGGTATAGCTCAGAGGTGAAATGCCCCTGGATTCAATTCCCAGTACCAAAAAATAATAAATAAAAATAAATAAATAGCACAGGGAACATTCTCTTTGGGAGTTGGTTTTACAAGGTTTAAAAAAGAAAAAGCATACCATGGAGCCATCTCCTCCTCCTCGTCCTCCTCCTCTGGGCAGTATCAGTCCACAAAATTAAATCCTGACATAACACCAGGGGTGACATGCTACCATTCCCCCGCCACTGCAGCCATCAGCCCTGGCTCTGGTCAGGGTGCAGGAAATGACTTAGTTGTCTTGGGGGGGTGGTATAAAGTTGGCACCCAGCCCAGCTGCAGGGTGGGGGTGCAGGGAGGGCCAAAAGCTTCATGACACTCTGTCCTGCTGCCACCGCGATTTACAGACAACCCTGCAGGACAGTGGTTGCTTCTCAAAGCCAAGGGCTGAGATCCTCCGAGCTGCCCCCGTGGACTTGGAATGGCTCACTTCTGCTGTCTGGGGGTCCTCACCTCTGCCCTGTGCAGAAGAAAGCGGCCGTTCTTAAGCAAGCAATAGTGTGTAGGGGTACTGAAAAACCAACCAAGTATTTTAAGTACTGCAGCCCCTCCATGAACCTAAGTGATACCTGACTCGCATCTCTACCCAATAAGCACATCCCCAAAGATTGACTAAACAGCCTTCCAGAGAGCCTGCAGTAACTGGCTTGAATTCAGCATGGACTCTCCCATCCACATCCAGCCGGAGGCAAAGCTGGGGCTGTCCTTAACCTTCTGAGTCGGGGATGGTGTTGGGTTCCTTACGAATACCCTTCTTTCACTCAAGGCAAAAGAGTTGGGCTCCTTTGCAAGTTCCAACCAATCAGCCTGCCTTAAGACTTCCCACCATTTTCCCCTGAACATTATAATGTTTGTCCTCCAGAAAAAGGGGTGGACAGAATCCCACGGGCAAGAGAAATAGGAAGTGGTAGCACTCGCCGCGCTCAGCAGCATATTAAAGGTACCGAGTGGGGCGCCGTGGCACACACCTGTGATCCCAGTACTTGGGAGGCTGAGATAGGAATATGAGAAATAATTAGATCTTTTCTATCAAAGGAATAGCTTGACTTGGGCTCCATGTTGTAAAACTGCCATCTGTGTAACTTTACAAGTGTGCTTGTATATTTGTAGATAGCATTTCCTGGAAATTGAGGAGCACAGGTTCGAGACCAGCTTCAGCAACTTAGTGAGACTCTCAGAAACCTAGTGAGACCCTGTTTCAAAACAGAGAGTAAAAAGGACTGGGGGGTATAGCTCAGAGATAGAATGACTCTGGTTCAATCCCCAGTAAAACACACACACACACACACACACACACACAGTTGAAATTAAAAAATAAAGGTATTGAGAGGTCATGCAGTCTGGGGACTTACCTAACCCCAAACATGCTAGGCCCCCAAATCCTTTTCTTCCCATCCTCTCTCTCTCTCTTTGGGAAATGCTGAGAACAAAATTAATTTCCACATCCAGCCCAAAAGGCAGCCATCCTGGGCCCAGTGCCTTGTGTGGGCAATTAGAGCCGCAGCTGCGGCCAGGCCTGCTCTAACAACTTAATCGCTTCCTCTCGCCTCGCCCTCCCCCTCGCTCCAGTGGACTTGGCGGTGGAGTGCGCCCATCAGGGAGTGTTCTTCAACCAGGGCCAGTGCTGCACGGCCGCCTCCCGGGTGTTCGTGGAGGAGCAGGTCTACGCCGAGTTTGTCAAGCGGAGCGTGGAGTATGCCAAGAAGCGGCCCGTGGGAGACCCCTTCGATGCCAAAACCGAACAGGGGCCCCAGGTAACCCACTGACGTGTCAGGATGCTGGGTGCTCCTCCAGGGACCGAACCAGGCAGACGCAGACGTGTGGCCACGCTCATCCGCTGGCTTCTGTCCCCAAAGCTCACTGCCTGCCCACTGAGTGCATGAGCACCACATGTTTGCACGGAAAGCCGTGGACCCATGCGGTCGTAGAGCGCTTGCCTAGCATGCACAAGGTCCTGGGTTCAATCCCCAGCCCTGCAAAAAAAAAAAAAAAAAGAAAGAAAGATGACCATCAGAGAAACCAAAGAGTCCCGGGTGGAGAGGGCTCTGGGAAACGGGAGGTATTCCAGGCAGAACGTGTCCCTGGGGGCCTGGGGCCTGGCTTGGGAAACCAAGGACAGGCTGACAATGACCGTAACCATGAGGATTCATAACCTCTTTAACAGGGCACAGACTGTATCATTTTCTCACTGAGGATGAAGTGAGGCAGATGGATAAATATTTAAAAGAGGCCAGCCTGACCATCCCATGTATTATTGCTGGAGCTCAGCGGCAGCCCACTGCTGTTCGCCAAATTCCTGTCCCGACCCTCAGGTTTCAGGTCGGTCACATGTACAGGGCTCATCCGCTGGCTTCTGTCCCCAAAGCTCGCTGCCTGCCCACTGAGTGCATGAGCACCACGTATTTGCACGGAAAGCCGTGGACCCAAGCTCGAATTTCTCTACGGCTTCCTGAAAGTCCTAAGTTCCTTCCACCCCTCAGTTTCTCCATCTGGGAAATGGGAGTAATAGATGGATATTATGGGAATTTCATAACACCTAGGAACTGCTCAACAAAAGGTGGATTTTTATTTTTTGGTTCTGGAGATCGAACCCAGAGGCATTCTACCTCCAGGCTACACCCCCAGCCTATTTTTAATTTTATTTTTTTGTTTTGAAACAGGGTCTCACTAAGTTACAGAGGGCTAAGTTGCAGAGGCTGCCTTTGAACCTAAGATTCTCCTGTCTCGGCCTCCCAAGTACTGAGATTATAGGTGTGCACCACCATGCCTGGCTGATTTTTTAATTTTTAAAAAGGAAGACAGCCTTCTGGTCTCAGTGGCACGAATGTCGATGCCACGTTGATCAGTCTTGTTTCACCGTCCTGGGGAAATATCCCGGCTTGGGAAGAGGGGACGAAGTGTGGTTTTCTGGCCTCGGTGCCCACCCGCCCTCCCCTGGCGCCAGCCCACGTGCCCTGCAACTCTGCTGCCACACGTGTTTGGTGGAGAAGCGGCTTCATTCATGACCACTATTCCCATCCCCAGCCTCAGACCCAGACTTCCAGGGACACAGGGTAGCATTGGCCTTAGTTGGATTTCAGTGCGAACACGACTGCAGCGTCATTATATCAACCCCCCTGTGATTTTTTAGAGCGAATCCAGAATGGGTAGGAAATATGTGTGCTGACCCCCCACACTAAAGACCCCCCCTTTTTAATCTCACCATTATCTGTAAGTTGCTGCCCAAGGCTCCAATCCTGACCTGGGAAGCCAGACACTCAGAGGTCTTCCCAGAGCCCAGTTCCCACAGGAATGGGTGTGGATTCCATCCAGGTTTTCATGCCGCTCTGCGACGTCCTTTAAAAAGCTCCCTTAAGTCGTCTAACCTCAGCATATGATTTTAGGATGCTGTGGGGCGGGGTGGGGAGGTTATCCCAAAGTGCTTTTTCATCCGCAGTAATAAGATTTTACTCCGAGAGGACTTACAGCTGTCTAAATAGTCCCGTCTGCTTCGCGCCTGTAAAACAGCTAGCTGACCTAGATCGCTGTCCACCGCCGGAGAGCCGCTTCCTGCTACTCTCCAAAATCATTCAGGTTTATTTGGCAACCGAGCAACTAGGCGCGTCCACATGACGCAGGCCACCTGGCCAGGGCAGGGTCCGGAGGTCCTTCCCAGTAGAGAGAGCCGAGCCAAGCGCAGCCGCGGGCCAGTCCCTTGGGGGCAATATTTCCGTGTTTCTGGTGGTGTGCCCTGCCCCGTAATCTCACTTCCTGGCAAGCCCTTCTTCCTGTACTGCGAGGCACCAGCTGATGCTTCATGGAAGTTATTAGATTTAAACAATGTGTCCGTACAGACTCACCAGGGAGGGTGGAACTCAGATGCGTGGGGTTTTTAAGGGGAACCCAGCACTGCTTCCAGGACAGATGGGGTCCTCCGGGCGGAACGTGGTCAATGGCCACGGAGTACCTGTGGCTTGATGAGGCGCTGTCAGTGAGCCCCGGTGGCCCCCGGGGAGGAGGAGGGAGGCTCAGAAACACCTGGAACTTTTAAGCCAAGATTTGATTCATGCAGAGAAAAGTTGAGTTATTCCCGGATCCGTTGCAGCATATTTTCATTGTTTTCCTGAGTGGGAGTCTATGCAGACGGGTAAACCCTAACCGTGTACAAAGGTCCCGAGTGAAAGCGCTTCCTCCCATCCTTCCTGCCCTCCCCGTTAACACACCTGGTCCTAAGCTTCCCCTCTGTGGGTATCCCGTGTTCTTAATTTCTGCTGTATCCCTCTAGAATTCCTTTATGTGTAACCCAGCAAGTCTGAATATGTCTTCTGATTTCCTCCCTTATTTTTATGCAAGCGACGCCGGCTCTACTGTTTTGCACCTTTGTTGTTCCTTAACAACAAACTTCAAGAGCTTTCTGGATCTATCAACGGACACATTCTTTGCTCTTGTTCATATGCACGTAGCATTCTGCTTTGAGAAACCACCAGAATTTAAATAACGTCTTCCCATGACCATGTGGGTATGTGCGATCGCACACAGTGCCACGAAGTATGTGATTTCACACACCCCGGGACGGATTCCCCAGAGTGGTGTTGCTAAGCAAGAACACATTTGCGATTTCTCTCCGCAGCGCCCGATTTCATTCCATCACGCATGAACCAATTTATATTCCTACCAACATTATGTAACCTTGTCTGTGCAGCACTACCAGCACAATATGGATTCTCACCCATCCGAGAGTTAAAGATGGTTTATCGTTTAGTTTTCACATGTATTCCACCTTCAGACAGTAAGGTAGAGTGCTTTATCATATGTTTAAAAGCTGTTGCTCCTTCCTTTTCTAGAAAATGTACATTTGCTTTGCATAGTTTTCTCTCGTATTGCCGGTCACTTTTCTTGTCACTTCTACACACTAGGGCGATTACTTTTCTATAGGACTTGTCCATAGTTTTCCCCACTTCGTTCTTTTGCTCTTTGATTTTTGCTCATGATAATTTTGCTTTGTCTTCCTTCTTTCCTTCTCTCTCTCTCCCTCCCTCCCTCCTTCCCTTCCTCTTATATGTTTGGGTCTAGAATGTCCCCCCAAAGGCTCATATGTTGAAGGCATGGTCCCTGGTGCTGCAAAGTTCAGAGGTGGGGTGTGGCTGGAGGTGGGTCATGGGGGGCGGGGTCTTAGGGACTATATATGACCCTGGGCCCCTCCTCTCGCTCTTCCTGCTTCTGGCTGCCATGATGTGAGGGTGGCATCCCACTGCCACATGTCCTGCCACTGTGGTGTCTGCCTTGGAGCCAGCCAACTATGGACTGAACCTCGAAACCCATGAGCCACCTATGAACTTTGCCTTTCCACCTTTAAGTTGTTCTTGTCACAGCAATGGAAAAGATGACTGAAACATTTTCTCTCTCCTTCTTTCTTTCCATACTCAGTTGTATCAGTCTTTTCTTTTTTGGCTGTTCCATAGCAAGGCCATCGACACTCCAAGTTTGCGAGGGCAGTCTCGCACACAGTGGATGTTAAAACCTCTATGTTTTCGTTTCTTGTGACTCCATCTTCGACCTAGTTGCAGTTTTACTGGTATAGGGTGTGAGGTACGGATCGCTCAGTATTTGAAAACTCGATCCATATTTTATGAGTTGGTCAGACAGGTGACATGCGTGGTTTGTATCCTCACCCTCCCTGCCTGCTTCCCAGAGACAGATAGTCACCCAAAGGCACCATTGGGTTTTCTTGCTTTCCTATTTAACATTATTGGAATGAAGCCAGCTCTTCTATCTAAAAGTTTCAGCTACAGTAATCTAGTCAAACTCTGTCTCACTCAGCCCAAGGGGAAGGGCCCTGTCAACAGGGTCATGATGAAGAACAGGGGTCCCACAGATTTCAGGACAAAGGCTGTGGAGAGGGGCATAAAGCACACACATGGTGTCTGGTTGGGTACCATGCCCAAGAGCTGGGTGTTAGGGTGTGGTACAGGGCCCACTCCAACCAAGGAGACCCCTAGACAAGATAGCAAAAGCCAGAGCCTTTCTGATGAGCTGGTTCCCCACCAACCAAGGAGCAGCCCTTCCCCTCCCTGACTTGAGGCTCACTCCATCCTGCTTCCAGGGGTGCCAAGTATGGTGGTCAGCTTTCCTCCTGTGTTCTCCTCCACACCATGAAAGAATTTCCAGGTACCACATGAGCAGGGTGCAGGGTGCCAGGTAAGATACATGACACCCCATTAGTTTTGAATTTCAGATAAACAACAAAGGCATTTTTAGCATAAGTATGTCCCAGCTAATATTTGGGATACACTTACATGCACAAAAATCATAGGTTGTTTTTCTGAGATTCAAATTTACTTGGGTGCCCTGTGTTTTTATTGGCTGAGTCCAGCAACTCTAGCAGAATGTAAAGAGTTGGGAGAGCAAAGGATAAGACCCCACCAGACCTTGTTTACCCTCAGACTGGCTTCAGAGGATGGAGAGGGGAATCAGATGGGTGAATAAACCCCAAACTTAGAGAAGGTGAGAAGAATCTATCTCCCTGTGTCTCCTCTGCTCCAATGAGCCCATATCCAAGCAGCAGAGGACTAACTGCCCACAGGGGCATGCTTGTCCCATGACATAGGACTTAGCAAGAGGACACAGGAGAGGATGACCAATAATGGTGAAGTCCGTGGAGAATACAAGATGGTGGCCACCGCCCGGAAGGAAGCCCGCCATAGCTCCCCTCTGTGTTTGCAGATCGACCAGAAGCAATTCGACAAAATCCTCGAGCTGATAGAGAGTGGGAAGAAGGAGGGGGCCAAGCTGGAATGCGGGGGCTCGGCCATGGAAGACAGGGGACTCTTCATCAAACCCACCGTCTTCTCAGAAGTTACCGACAACATGCGGATCGCCAAAGAGGAGGTAGGTGTGCTACAGCCCCCAGGAATGCCAGAGGTCTTGGTGGGGCAGCATCTCCCTTTCCCATGTGGCCTTTCCCCAGTCCTCTGGGGATCTTAGGGGAGCCTCCTTGTCCCTGTGCCTCTGCCTGCCTCAGTTTCCACTCATCACCCAGGGTCTATGAGGAGCAGCACACCCTCTCCTGTCCTGTGACACAACCCTGAGTTAGTTAGTGACACAGCCCAGTGGAGAGTGGCCACCACCTGTGGGTTTTACCTGGAACTGACCTGTGGATTCTGGGCTCAAAGCTACCTTGAGTCTCTGCAGACCAAACTTAAATGATAAGTGTTCCTTCAGGGAATGTGTCCCCGCTAGAATTCTCAGTGACTCTTCCAGTGGGGCATCCTGGAGCATGATGGGAATTAAGGAGCCCCCCACAAGGGTGTCAGTCTACTTCTGTCTTTCAGACCTACTGTTAGAAAGATCGAAGCTGGTTCCTGCGCAGGATGTATAAGACCAGAGCCCCATCCCTAGGGGGTTAGGAGGTGGCCTTTGGGGCACAAGAAAGAATGGAAATAACAGGGGCTTCCTGGTGTGGGTGTTTTATAGACTTTCTTCTTTAGATTGTAATCAGCTCTTTAGCCATCCCCATAAAGAGAGGTCCTAAGCCGGGTGTGGTGGCAAACGCCTGTAATCGCAGTACTTGGGAAGCTGAGACAGGAGGATCGCAGGTTTGAAGCCAGCCTCAGCAATTTAGCAAGACTCTCAGCAACCTAGCGAGACCCTATTTCGAAGTAAAAATTAAAAGGACTGGGTTTGTAGTTCGGGGATAGAATGCCCCTGGGTTCAATCTCCAGTACCAAAAGAGAGAGAGAGAGGGAGATTCTGAGAAACCTGGGAACAACACTGAATCAACAACAGGCTCCTTTCAAAATGCCCCTTAACTGCAAACCTTTAGTCCTTCCTTTTCTTTGCCGAGTTGTCAGCTGTGTGAACATTGCCCCGTGTCCTCCCCTGGGAAGTTCCCATGGGAACATCATAGGGTCTCCTCACTGGTGGGAAAACAGCACCAGGAGGTTGGGCACACGCTCCCACGGCCCCGCCTGTGAACACCTGTCTGGATGACTTTCCAAAAGTCACCGGAGCCTGTCTTCTGTGCATTCCAACACGCATGGGTTACCCCAAGGCCCTCAGTCTGGGGGTTCTCAGAAACGCTGATGACACGGAGGAATCATAAACACAACATACTTGGGGGTTATTTTTTATTTTTCTTCCATTTTACTCCTTCACTTCAGATTTCAACCACTGCACAGCCAAAAAGGTCTCTGGTGGCCTTTCTCGTTCTGTCATCCTTGTCCTGCATGGGTGGGCTCTGGGTAGACAGAAAGAAGGATAAAACCAAGAGAATCCTGCTCAGAGCCCACATTCCCAGCCAAACATGCCCCTCACTGCCGCTTTTGCAATCCATCACAGATTTTCGGGCCAGTGCAGCCAATCCTGAAGTTCAAAAATATTGAAGAGGTGATAAAAAGAGCAAATAGTACCGACTATGGACTCACCGCTGCCGTGTTCACGAAAAACCTGGACAAAGCCCTGAAGCTGGCTTCCGCCCTGGAGTCTGGAACCGTCTGGTGAGTTGAGCGTGTGTGTGGGGGGGGGGGGTCTGGGCTCCCCTGAGCGGCTCGCTTGCTAGCTTCACTACTTCTCCTTAACAGAGAGCTCCTCGTTGTACGTTATGTGCTGCCCCCTATGGATCTTCCTGACCACCTTCTAAAATGGTATCAGGCCCTCATTTTACAGAAGAGGAAATCAAGACACAGAGAGGTTGAGCGACTTGCCCGGGGTCACCCAGCTCATATAGTTCTCCCTCAGCATCCTCAGGGGATTGGTTCCAGGACCCCCTGCAGACACCAAATATCTTACATAAGATGGCATGGTCTGTGCCTATAACCTGGGTGCATCTTTCTGTGTACTTTAATCCTAGTACTTGGAAGGCTGAGACAGGAGGATTGCAGGTTTGAGGATAACCTCAGCAAGTAGTGAGACTCTCATTCACCTAGCAAGACCCTGTTTCCAAATAAGAAATAAAATCAGGCTGGGGGTATAGCTCGGAGGTAGAATGCCCCTGAGTTCAATCCCTAGTACCATAAAAATAAATAAATAATCTTTAGGTGACTTATAGTACCTGATATATTATAAATACTATGTAAATAATTGTTACACTGTATTTTTAGGAAATAATGATGAGGGGGAAATCTATACGGGCTCAGCATAGAGGTGATCTTTTTTTGCAAATATTCCCAATTACTGTTGGTCGACCCTGAGGATGCAGAAGCTGTGGACAGGAAGGGAGGGCTGTACGAGGCCGAGCAGGCTGCAGGGCCTCTGCCTTTGACCAGTTCTGCGGCGCTGCCTCTCTGGCCTTGACTCTGATTCTAAAGTCAGTGCATGCTCATCTGTACAGCCTGGATACTATTCCCTGCCTCGCCAATATTCTGCACATAACATATGACTATCCCCATTTTAACGATGAATGAATTGAGGCTCTGAGAGGTTGAGCAACAAACTTAGAATCACACAGACCAGGAAGCAGAGCTTGGAAGCCAAGTCATCTTAAAGCTAATTCTTATTTCCCTGTGCCATAATGTCTTTCTTCTTTTTCCTCGCCTTCCTTTTCCATTCCCAACCCAACAAAAAACTCCAGCCTTCAGCATATTCAAGTTTTCGCTTCCAGTGGGAAGAATGGGAAGGCAGAAGTAAAGAGCTCACTGGTTTTTGTTTAGTTTTGTTTTGTTTTTTTGCTTGCAGTACCGGGGATTGAACCCAGGGGCATTCTACCTCCGAGCTACACCCCCGGCCCTATTTTTTATTCTTTATTTTGAAACCAGGTCTCACTAAGTTGCGGAGGGCCTCACTAAGTTGCTGAGACTGGCTGCGAACCCGGATCCTCCGGTCTCAGCCTCCCAAGTGCTTGGGATTACAAGCGTGCGCCACCATGCCCAACTAAGCTCACTGTTTTCATTATTGAAATTCTGCCCAAAGGCCGTGCGTGGGGCCGCACCCTGTATCAAGTGCCTAGGCGCTAGAACGTCCAGCCTCCAGGTGGGGTCCTCTCAGGTCACCGCGAGCATCTTTGCATTCTTTTTCTAGGATCAACTGCTACAACGCACTCTACGCACAGGCTCCATTCGGTGGCTTTAAAATGTCGGGAAATGGCAGAGAACTGTAAGTATTTCTGGCACTCCACGCCTGCCAATATGCACTAGATCTGCAGGGGCCACCCGCCATAGGCTGGAGGTGCCTTCTCCATCTTCATCCTCAGCCTGTCCCCCTCCAGCCTCAGCTTTCTCCCATCCTGCTGAGACACTCTGCAGACCCTTGATCTGGGCTTGTGGGACCAGGTCACCGCGCAGCCGGGAGTCCGCTATTTGCTGGGTGTATGATGTGATTGCTCACGCAATCCCCACTCTTGACGAGGAAGATAGACCAAGACCCAGAACAGGCTCGGGATCTGCCCAGCCTTGCTTTCTGAGCCTGGATGCTTCTTTGACAGGCACGTGGCACCTCCTCTTGCTGGGCCATCACGGCCTTGTCGGTGTGTCCCACCGCATGCCCATCCATGTCTCCTCTCCTTCTGGCCTGTTGAGAAAATGGGCTCGGGAGGTGGAGGCCACGGCTGGCTTCTTGCATCTGGCCCAGGTCCGGAGCTGGCCAGAGTGTCCCTGGGGGGAGCGCTGGGCTTTCCAGCTGGACGCCGTGTCTCAGTGCTGCTCGGGGTTTTACTAGCCTTATGGACAAACATCTCGTGGGCTCAGTGTTCCTAGGGAACCGTCTGTGACACGCCCCAGGCCTGTGCCTGGGACGTCTTTGAGGGCTTGAATTCTTCCTTTCATTTAAACTGTTTGTGTGGTTTATATACAAATGCATTACCTTGTGCTGGTTTACACATCTTCCAGCAGGAACACACCAAACACTCCCCTCGGCTTGGCCCTTGGAAGGGCCTTTGTGCAGGGCGCTGCTTCAGAGTCCTAAAGATGTTGTGAAGGAAACAGGCTGGCATCCACCTCTGAGCATCGCTCTTTCATTCTCTCTCCCTCTGTAGTGGGGATTGAACCCAGGGGCATTCTAGCTCCAAGCTACACCTCCAGTACTTATTTTTTATTTTGTAACTGGGTCTCCCTCAGTTGCTAAGGATCTTGCTGAGTTGCTGAGGCTGGCCTCAAACCTGTGGTCCTCCTGTCCCAAACTCCCAAGTACTGGGATTTACAAGCAGGCACCCAGCTGAGCAATTGCTCTTCACCAATCTGCATGGACTTAGGGTCCCTGGTCCCACCTCAGTCTTTCTCTCTAGTCCATCCTGACTCATAAGGAATGTCCCAGAGTTTCTGTCACCTGTGTTTCTGAATAGAGTGCATCCTCCTTTTTCCTATGACTGGTTCTCTTTCCAGGAACTTTACTAAGTCCTTGGCCATGCAGCAGCCTGGTTCCTCCCCCTGGTGACCCATCTCCGTGTATGGTTGCATCTGGCTTCTCTGAGCCTCTGCTCCATTACTTCTTAGACCTGCCTGCCGGCCAGGCTGGGGACTCCTGGGGTCCCCCCAGGACCTTCGGACAGCACAGAGCTGGTGGTACCTGCCTTGCTGGTTCACACTCTGACTCCCGGGGCTCAGCCCCTCAGCGCCCCCTGCTGGCCTGGAGCCGACATGGTGAGGGACACTGGACTCCATCCATGTTTTATCCTTCCTGTTAGCCACAGTCGGGACTTTTTGAGGGTCTGTTTTTTGGACCCTTGGTGTCTGGTTTCCCAAGGCTTTTGATAAAGTATTTAAAATAAATCACACAGAACTTGGAAACTGCCTTGAAAAACCACTTTCTATTTTTAATTGTCTCCAATTAATGTCCTCATGTTGCAAGAACTTCCTTTTTTTTTCCCGGGCTGGAGCACCGATGGTGGATTCCACTGTTTTCCCCAAACCTGAGCTGGGCTGCTGACTGGCCACCCACCCGCGGGCCCCTCCGGATCCGCTTCCGGTCCAGGCTTGGACTGGAACCTGCACTGTCTCTTCCCCCCAGTTGCTTCTCTACTTGGTTCTTTGCTTTGCAAAGTAAGGCAGTAACCCCGAAAATCCACATGGTAGGACGTGCGGAAGGTCAAAGCCTTCCTCCCTTGACCCACAATCCCTTTTGCTAGAGGTAACCGCTGTTCGTCCATTTTGTTCATTCATTCATTCACTTGGCCAATGTGTATTGTGCATCTTTGATGACATTCGGCTCGAGTGTGCGGCAGGGAGCGACACAGTCACCAGTCCCTGTCCCCCTGACATTCTGGTGAGGTTCACTGGGAGAAAGTCTAGACAGATGGATGGCTGGATTGTCCAGGCGGATGAGACCAGCAAGACCCAGTTAGGAGACGCCACACTGGGTTGAAGAGCAGCAAGGACTTGAAGTAGGAAAATAACTGCAGAATAGAAAGAATGAGGGGACCCATGTACTTAATTCTTTTCTTTTTCCTTTTTTTTTTTTTTTTTTGGTGATACTGGAGATTGAATCCAGGGAATTTCTACCTTCGAGCTATACCCTTAGCCCTATTTTATTTTATTTTATTTTACTTTTTGTGCGGTACCAGGGATTGAACCCAGGGGCGTTCTACCTCAGAGCTACACCCCCAGCCCTGTTTTTTATCCTTTATTTTGAAACCAGGTCTCACGAAGTTGCGGAGGGCCTCACTAATTAGCTGAGGCTGGCCGCGAACCTGGATCCTCCGGTCTCAACCTCCCAAGTACTGGGACTACAAGCGTGCGACACCACGCCCAGCTCCTATTTTATTTTTGAAATAAGGTCTTGCTAGGCTGCTGAGAATGTTACTATGTTGCTGAGGCTGGCCTCAAACCTTCAATCCTCCTATCTCAGCCTCCCTCCCAATTACTGGGATTATAGGCGTGCGCCACCATGCTCCGTTCATGTACTTATTCTTACAAGAATCATTTTTAATTCTGGATTTATTCGTTATGTGCTAATTCAATAGGATTTCATCAGCTTGTTTCCTTTTCTTTTCTTTACTAAGTTGATAAGTCATGAACAACCTCATATTTTTACAATGCAACATTATGTGCTTCCTTTTAAAGTTTATCGTGCATTTTCTGTGTACATAATGGATTCTATTCTGTTCCTTTTCTGTTGCCACATGAAATGGGAGCAAACTTCTTTTTGCTCTTAAGAATGGGCCTTGCTATCCTTCTGTTCTTTTTAGTGATGGCCTCCTATAATGGACTTTTCTGTTATTTCCAAGGTGTTCTGCTCTTACAAACCACACTTATCTGTACTTCTTTGTGTATAAATATGTATGCCCTTGTGGGAGATTGTTTTCAGAATAAATTCCTAGAATCAACTAATCTGTCACATGACAAATGGTCTCACCCCTGCTTTGGCTCGCATTTCTTTAATTATGAGAGATTGAATATCCTTTTCACATTTACTGGAATTTATGTTTCTTTTCTGCAAACTGACTCTGTCCTGTGTTGACTTTTCCCTTTGATCATTTGTGTTTTCCCTATTGGTTTGTAGGAACTCTTTACATATTGAGGAAAAAAGAACTCTTTCTCACACAGGGCTGTAATTTTTTGTAGTTCATCATCTGTCTTTTGGGACTTTTTAAATGGAGTGTCTGCTCTACGAAAATTGAATTTCACCTTCTGTGTGTTGCTTTTGCATTTTATGTTATGTCTCAAAAATAATACAAAATAACTCACTCACTAACATGGATTCTTGAACTATATGTTTTAGGAAACTGCCTAAGTATCTCTATGATGCACTACTGATAAAATAACAATACCCCCATTTTACCTAGCATGTCACGGGTGCTCTCTACAAATCAGCTCCAACTGTTGTACCTTCAAGGAGGCAAAGGTGTTCCCATTTCACAGATGATGAGTCTGAGGCTCAGGGGAGGCAAAGCACTTCATAACCTACCTAGTTCTAAGCGAGTGGTTCTTCAACTTGAATGCATCTCGGATCCACCTGGGGTGGGGTTTCTTAAAACACAGATTTCTGGACTGCGCCCTTTGAATTTCTTTTTTTGCTTGCGGTGCCGGGGATTGAACCCAGGGGCGTTCTACCTCCGCGCTACACCCCCGGTACTATTTTTTATACTTTATTTTGAAACCGGGTCTCACGAAGTTGCGGAGGGCCTCACTAGGGGGAGAGAGAGAGAGAGAGAGAGAGAGCGAGCTGAGGCTGGCCGCGAACCCAGATCCTCCAGTCTCTGCCTCCCAAAGTACTGGGATTACAAGTGTGCACCACCACGCCCGGCTCCCTTGGAATTTCTGATTCAGTGACTATATGAGTTTTCTATTCCTACTACAACAATTTAGCACAGTATTAGTGGCTCAGACAACACAAATGTATTATCTTACAGTTGTGTAGGAGGAAAATCTAGCACAGGTCTCCGTGAGCCAGGGTCCGGGCGTCTGTCAGCAGGGCTCCCTTCCTTCTTAGAGGCTGTGAGAATATGCTTCCTCGGCCTGTCCTCCAGCTTCTAGCGGCTGTCCTCGCTCCTGGGCTGGTGGCGCTTCCTCCCTATGCAGAGCCATCACAGTGGCATCTCCCAATTTGAAAATCAACCGACTCGCCTCTTGAATTCCATCCACAACACTAATTCCCTTTTGCCATGTAACCTAGCATATTCATCAGTTCAGGGGAGTGAGACGTGTACTCTACCTACAATTGGTCTGGGCACGGTCTGAGGATCTGCATTTCTAGCCAGTTCTGCTGATGGCACTGACTGGGGACCACATTCTGAACACTGCTTTCCAGGGATAAGATGGGGTACTGTCGTGCGTCTTTTTAGCACAGAGCTTCCTGGGGCTACCTCTACTTCTACCTCTTTTCCTAAGTAAGCATACATTTTTCTTTTTTCTTTCTTTTTTTTTTTTTTGCAGTACTGGGGATTAAACCCAGGGGTATTCTACCTCCAAGCTCCACCCCCAGCCCTATTTTTTATTCTTTATTTTGAAACAGGGTCTCACTAAGTTACGGAGGCCTCACTAAGTAGCTGAGGCTGGCCGCGAACCCGGATCCTCCGGTCTCAGCCTCCCAAGTATTGGGATTACAAGTGTGCGCCACCACGCCTGGCTTCACATTTTTCTTTACTTAACATTAAAGCAGGTGCTGTAGAGGGATTTAAATTCATCCAGAGTTGACTTTTGGTTGGGGAAGGGGAGCTGCCCCAATCATGGCCCATAATGCCTGGGAAGGGTCACTGGGCCCTATAGGACTAAAAGAAATACACCAAGGACATTAACTCAGCGGTGGTGGGCTCCCCGTGTCCAGTCTGTGCTAACAGACCTGCTAAGTCCCCACCCCGTCCCACCAGGGTGGCCTTCCTTCTCTTATCACTGCTCCCTAGCTGTGCCCTTCAAGGCCGACC
This sequence comes from Glis glis, assembly GCA_004027185.1. Classification (NCBI taxonomy): domain Eukaryota; kingdom Metazoa; phylum Chordata; class Mammalia; order Rodentia; family Gliridae; genus Glis; species Glis glis. The sequence continues at coordinate 5,655 of PVJS01019967.1, read as the reverse complement.
CTAGGCCCTCTGTGTTCTGTCCCTGAGGTCCCCGGCCACATCCTCCGTTAATGAACCTCAGGCTCTTGTCTCTTCAAGCAGTGCAAAGTTGTCGTTGACAACGTGTAAACCCAGGGTCATCTCTGCCCCCTAATTCCTCCTTCTTGAGGAGACCCTCACTTCTGGTTTTTTACTTTCTGAGCCAGAGAACCCCCTTATTTGTTTTTCCTTGCTGTTTTGTTTGGTTTTGTTTAATCCCTTTCATTCTTCAAAAGCAAGCCCTTCGTCCTATTCCAGCAGCATCACGCACACAAAACTTGATATTTCAGCTGACATTTCCAGTTACTTAAACTTCCTCATGACACCACAGTCCCGACTATTACCCAATCGAGCCATCACATTTTCCCCATTTGCAGAAACCCAGGCCCCAAGCCGCCCCAGCAGAGTAATCAGGCCTTGGGACACCGGGTCTGCAGAACCGGGAACTGACACGCTGGGTTTGAACTGTCCCCTCTCTGTCCTCACAGAGGCGAATACGCCCTGACCGAATACACAGAAGTGAAGACCATCACCATCAAACTCGAGGACAAGAACCCCTGAAGGGAAGGCGGGCTCCTTCCTCAAGCACGGGACAGCTGGATGTGGCAGATCACACTTGCCCAAGGGGAAAAACAAAACTGCAGAACCCACCTTCCCGGAACACTTTCTTCTGGACACTTTCGACCTGCTGGAGTTGCATACATTTTTACTTTCGTCTCACACTCCTGTTTCATTGACCAAACCGTGGATGCCCGTATGTTATGTGGGAAATGCCAGTCCTGCCCGGGGAGGGCGCTGTTGGCCATCTCTGATTTTGCCGTTAGACCAGGTGCAGGAGATAGGGAAAACACTCAGGGCTCTGTTCACCAGAAATGGTATCCGACGTGGCCAGCAGTGGCTTCCAAATGCTTCGCCGAGTCTGACTCCAGTGAGAATTTGGAAAGAGCTCCTTACACATCCTGCAAGTGGGGCCCTGCACCCGTGATCACCTCGGGGTTACCTGTGTGCATTACAAGCCCCTCTTCATCCAGGTAGGGGCCAGACCATTCAGAAGGGAAGGATTAGCACTAAGTTAAGAAGGAAAAAATAAGGCCGGGCGTGGTGGCGCACGCTTGTAATCCCAGTACTTTGGGAGGCGGAGACCGGAGGATCCGGGTTCGCGGCCAGCCTCAGCTCTCTCTTTCTCTCTCTCTCTCTCTACTTAGTGAGGCCCTCCGCAACTTCGTGAGACCCGGTTTCAAAATAAAGTATAAAAAAAAAATAGGGCCGGGGATGTAGTGCTGAGGTAGAACACCCCTGGGTTCAATCCCTGGTACCGCAAAAAAAAAAAAAAGAAGGAAAAATAAACAGATTTGGGGGATCTGGCGTGGGGAGCTTTGGGGAAGCACACACCATGGAAGGGGGCAGAGGCCTTGGGCACGCACAAGCGAGAGTGCTGGAGGACTGCATGACCTTGACCAGGGGTTCACCTTGAAACCAATACTGCTTTGGAATATGACCAGATCAGCATCCTGAAGAGCTTCCTCTAAAACCACGTGATGGTCTCCCGTCACCAAGGCACCCTGTAGACTGGGAGGCAAGGTTAGCATCACCTTTCTTGCTAAGGCCCCAGGGTTCTAGTACCACAACAGCGTAGCAAATCCCAGGGTCACAAAGTCCCGCGTTTGACAAATCAAAGCCAAAATCCACTTTTACAGATTATATATTTCTACCGCATTCAGTAATGGTTTACGATAAGCCTACATACTTTTCCCTTTCCTCCAGGCCCATTATCCATTTTAGATTAGTAAAATGTGCACAACCGGAGAGACTGCGGTTTCAAGGCCGCCCTTCTCTCAGAGTCCTCTTTTGGTATTCATTTCTGATGAGTTAACAAATAACACCTGGATTCTCTGTAAGAAGTGGGTCTTCATCCAAGGGAGCTGAGTATTTCCCTAACCGGTTGTGAATTTTTCTGTTCTTCCTTCGTGTGTCCAAAATGATGTGTGGAACCCCATGTTTTAAGTTGGAAAAATGAAAGCGTTCCCAGATAGCTTTAAAAACAACACCAGACTTAAATTGTGTCATTCAGGTACTTTGACAGCTTACTAACTAGTACTTTTCTCATTGGGGAAAAAAATGGTGCTTATGTTTGAGGATTACATCAGAGGGCCAATAATAAAATGTATGTCAGAATCAGTGTGTGTATAAAGAAAATTACGTGTGGACTAGGGTTCTCATTCTTGTCAGAGGTATACAACATGCAATTCACCTTTTTCTCATCAGTTCACAGTTATTACTCGGTCTACCAATAACTGGTAAACAAGGATGTGGCTTCATACACTGAATTTTCAGTATCTCAAGTAACTGTAGACACTAACCTTCATAGAAGTACATTAGAGGGTTCCTATCTTTTCATTGTACAATAATGCCTTTAATATAAATGCTACATTATTTATAATTGGTATAGTTAATGTATCTTTTTATAGCTGTAAGTACACAGAGGTGGTATATTTAACCTTCTGTAATATACTGTATTTAGAAATGAAAGTCTATATAATATTAGAACTCACTCCTTTTAAGGTTTGCCCTTGCGGCCTAGGCTTATGAATCTATCGGATTGGGAATTCTGATCCTGACTGCATATTGTGTTCAACAATGATGAAATAAAATTGGATATTTGAGAAAGGTTTTGGTTTTTCATTGATGGAACAAACCTCTCTTAATTCTGTATAAAGATTTCCTGAGAACCTCTGTACAATACAGCTTGTAATAAAGCAGTATTTGATGGCATGAATAAAATGATATTTTCTCAATCAGGCCAAATGCTTGGCCTGAAGGTAAAATCCCTTTCTGGTTTTTTTGTTTATGTTTTTGTTTTTTATTGCAGTAGTGGGGATTGAACCCAGGGGCATTCTACCTCCAAGCTATACCCCCAGCCCTATTTTTTTTTTTTTTTTGCGGTACCGGGGATTGAACCCAGGGGCGTTCTACCTCTGCGCTACACCCCCAGCCCTATTTTTTATACTTTATTTTGAAACCGGGTCTCAGGAAGTTGCGGAGGGCCTCACTAAGTAGAGAGAGACAAGGAGAGAAAGAGAGAGAGAGCGCTGAGGCTGGCCGCGAACCCGGATCCTCCGGTCTCCGCCTCGCAAAGTACTGGGATTACAAGCGTGCGCCACCACGCCCGGCTCTATTTTTTATTCTCTATTTTGAAACAGGGTCTCACTAAGTTGAGGAGATCCTCACTAAGTAGCTGAGGCTGGCCGCGGACCTGCGATCCTCCTGTCCCAGCCTCCCAAGTACTGGGATTACAAGTGTGCGCCACCACGCCCAGCTTCTATGGTTTTGATGTTGACTGGGCAGGGAGCTCAGCCTCAGAGGTCCTCTGTCCTAGTCAGCCAAGTTTAAGGTGTCAGCTAAACTGCCCGAGTCTCTTTATCATAAATGACAGTGACGTGAGTATGGAAATGGGGATTTGGAGGAAACTGCATCCCCAACCGTGAAACTAGTGTGCTCCGTTTTGTCACATTTCTCTGTGATGATCTAGGCATTTGGGATTTAAAACTTAGCTAAAGTTCTTAAGGCTTCTGACCAAGGAAGCTCAGTCACCAAGTTGTGAGCTGACACTGAAGCCAGATCAAAGCATTCACTGAACTAGGGCAGGTCCGCCCAGCTCATCCCATGCGGTGGGTGTTAAGAGCCCTGTCACTGGTCACGTTGTGGGCACGCACCGCTCCCTTGAGAAACCACATCAGGGAGGTTGGAGCAGATCTCTCAGTGCACATTTATGCATGACTTGATGTATTCAGGAACACCTCGTTTCCCAATCCAAATGTCAGCAGAAAATCATAGGAAAATGACACTTTCCTTCATTTTGGTTTATCAGAACATGACTTCCTGAAGGGACCCACTCTGGGGCCATCAGACAGGTGGTGGAGTGTGAGTGTGTGCGTGCGCGCGTGCTCTAAAAGTGGACCCTTTGGCGTGCCCTAGCTTCTGTTGGCAGATGAGGATTTTCCAGTGTCTTCGCCCCTTGCTCCAAGCCACGTGACTGACTTGCACTTGGAGATGGAAAAGGAATGGTGTTTTAAAAAATTATCCAAAGAAGCCGAATACTCAGCAGAAGAAAGACACCTAGGAGGAGCAGGCGGCCACTGTGCCTTTAGAAGGCAGAAATGTTAGCTCAGGGAAGTAGGTGGCTTCCGGCTGACCCCGTGGACAAGGGGTCTTCCAACTTGAGGTTACTGAAAATGTGTAGAGTAAGCAATGAGAAGGAAGAAGACCCTGGGTTTCTGGCGTCAAAAAGAAGTGGATTTCCAGGCATGGTGACACACACTTGTAATTCCAGCCTTTCTGGAGGGAGGCTGAGGTTAGAGGATCGCAAGTTCAAGGCCAGCCTGGGCAATTTAAGTGAGACCTTGTCTTGAAGTAAAATAAAAGGCTGGGGTTGTGGCTCAGTGGTAGAGCTACATCTCCAGTACGAGACAAATAAGAAGTGGAAAAGAATATTAACTGACCTGTACCAACCTTCCCATGCAAACTTGTAACTAACACATGGCTAATGGATAGAATTAAATGCTGGAATATAGCCAGCTCAGAAAAGATCATTCTTGTGTCGAATGTTCCAGATGCTTTCTGCATTGGGCACATTCTCTAGCCTATTCCCAAGCTCATTTAAAAGGGAAGTTAAGTCGTCCCCATCTATCTGCATTAGCCACACATATCCCCTTGTCCACCGGGGAACAGGACTGCGCTTCCTCCCAGTGGCGCTAGGTGGCGCGGCGGGACGCCCCGGAGGCGCCACAAGGCGGTCTCCAGCCCGCCTCACTCAACCCTGCGGCCGCCACGCCCTGCAAATTATTAGGGACTTTTTGGTTGCAATCATACTGCTGCCCTTGCAAACTGCTATGAGGACCCCGGTGGTGAGGACAGGATTGCAAAACTTCGCCTACTCTGCTGGAAGGGCATTCTGTGGCGTGAGAGCCAGAGAGGCCGCCTCTTGGGACCTGAGCATAGGCATCAGGTTACAAGAGCTACTCCAAGTGTCCCTAAGGCTGGGCTGGGACCCTGCAGCCCCCAGGGTTTTGTGATGTGGCAGTGAGGGGTATGGCGATTCGTCTCTATGCTTTGCACAAAGCCTTGGGTATTTGTGCGTAGTGACACTGCACAGAGCAGCCTCGGGTGCTGGCCCTGCCAGGGGGCAGAGCCACCCACATTTTCTGAGCCAGATTCTCCTTCCTGGATGGGCACATGGAGCCAATCTGAAGCCGGCCTGCAGCAGGGGCATGACTGTTGATGGTTTGACTTTGGTTATTAGTCTCAAAGGTGTGACAAACACCTTTAAGAGGTCCAGAAGTGATAAACCACCGACCTTCCACCAGGTATTATCTATTCCCACTCACCCCCGAAAGCAAACAATTAAAAATAATTCACCGGGGTGGCCATGCCTGTCATCCCAGCTACTCAGGAGGCTGAGGTTGAATGATGGCTTGAGCCCATGAGTTCAAGACCAGCCTGGGCAACATAGGGAGATCCCTATCCCAATAAAATACATACATACAAGGCCAGGCGTGGGGGCGCACACTTGTAATCCCAGTACTTTGGGAGGCGGAGACCGGAGGATCGGGGTTCGCGGCCAGCCTCAGCTCTCTCTCT